>JANRGW010041971.1:19087-34208 GCA_024733675.1 Psilopsiagon aymara | reverse complement strand
CCAGGAGCAGAGGGAAGAAAAAGGGGGAAGTGAGTGAACAAACTGCGTGGCTGATTTATGGCCTAAACCACGACAGCTTCATCTTCCAAATACTATCCCAAAAGGAGAAATCAGAAGCAAAAAGAAACCCCAGCTAGAGCAAAGTATTTGGACAGTCAGTCTAAATGGCTATGAGGGTGACTCAGGCAATCCCAGACCACCTGGGGTCTCCAAAACTGAATGGCAAATGTGGAGTGTACCAAGAGATCCAAAACAGTGTGCATATGGGCCCAGACCACATCAAAATAAAGCACAGACAAAAAGAACATGCAAAAAACTTTAATAACAAATGTGGTACTGTGCTGCTTAAATAATTTTGTCACTAATGTAAACTGCTACTTTTAAAAAGTTCCTTCTAGTGCTGCAGAATACCCTAGACATTAAATATAACAAACCCAGACAAGTCTGGTTATTGTCACGTCTCAAATAATCCAAAGTTGTTTGAATTACTCAGAATGGGAGGAAAAAACCCGCTACATCCACAGCTCAAGTCATCAGCTGCTCTCATGTTTATAATTATCTCAATGGTTTTGCACCTCAAGTTTCATTGCAACTTGCCTCTGTGGGCCAGTATATGAAATAAGGCATGAGCCAAGCTGAACATGTGAGTCCATCTGTTGCAGCATATGCATAGGTCAGAAAGATGCTAAAGGAAGTAGACAGAAAATGTGTTTCGTATTAGTTTGCGCCATGAAAAGCCAATCACCTCATCTACCCCTTCCTAGCAACTCTTTTCTTCTGCTCAGCACATTATAATGAACTAGCTCAAGAAAATTTGTTACTGAAGGTACTAAAGAGACAAGAGCGAGCCAGCATTTTAAAAGACAAAACTCTGGCTCTGGTATCAACGAGAAAAAGTTGTCAAGCTATATTTCTCTGATGTTTGGAGTACTGATTTCAGTAGTTTCCCAATCCTCTTTTACACCCTTTCATATCTTTCATTTACGTACAGTGTGATCTAACGAATTTGCCGTAATAATTTGTACCAGATGATGAAAGCACCATATTTCTTTAATCTCAATTTTGTTTCACTAAAATGAGATTAAATTCTATTTGCACCTCTGCACAGAGAGTAATTTCATGGGAGAAACAGAACATTAGCATAAAAAAACCCATGCTTGATATTAATTATTTATCAAAAAATAAAAGGAATTTTTTCAGTTTTGTCAAGTAAATCCAACCAACTGCATCAGACTTTTCTATATTTTGATTGTGTCAACAGCCAGATCTTGTCATATGTCTAGACCTTCCAACACTGATCAGATAGATACTACAGAACTGCCTGAAAATTTTCTTTCACAGTTAAGGTGGAGATCCCCACCGCTGGAACAGCCCTCAGCATTCTCTGGTGAAGATTAGGTCAACAAAAACAATTTTATTAGAGGATATAATCAACTGTGGACTGTCTCAGGGCTGACCGGATGTAAAGATGGAGGATAAAGTGCATGGCACAGTGCGGCATAGGATTTGGCTCTCCTAAACAGATAAGGCTGCATTTCAATGCTTTGGATAGTTTAGAAGGTAAGATTTTTTTCTTAAAATGGTATGGAATGTCAAAGTTGTTGCTAAGAAATACTTATCCTGGAAAATAATTCTTAGTTGTTGTAATGCCCCTGCAAAGAAACTAGAACAAAATGAACTGGCAATTCACTACGGGCCCAACTAAGTCTATATTCTGTTCTGAAAGCTTGATATAGTAGCTATGCATTCTATTTTTCTACATAATACATATAGAATCATAGGCTCAAAGAACAGTTTGGTCTGTGAAAGAATTTCAAAGGTCATCAAGCCCAACTCCCCCTGCAATGAGCAGAGACATCTTCAACTAGATCAGGTTGCTAAGAACCACATCCAGTCTGGTCTTGGATGTCTCCAGGGATGGCACATCTACCACTAGAGAGCCACCTCCTGTTAAGAAGTAGAATTCAGCAAACTCCAGTAGTACAAGTTGAAAAATCATGTCTGAGTTGTCTCTGATGATTAACAGTACCTGTAGCTATAGCACACGGGAGAAACTTCACATTCCTTTTCCTCAAACAAAGAGTCTGGGCATTCTCGACCACGGTTGGCAGGGAGCTGGATGATGACTCGGTGACGGGACTGCTTCTTTACTGTGACACCTCCTGCAAAGAGTAGAAGAGCTTGTTTCTCCTGATACTACATAGGGATGACAGCAATTAGGGGAAAAATAAGATTTAACATAACAGGTGCTTGAAAAGACTGCTGTAATACTGATATGCTACTTTGTCCATAAGCAGAAAATAAAAATGTAATAGAGAAAACATTTTAATCTCAGCTAAAGGCAAGGAAGCAGAACTGAACAGAAAGCAATAGTAGTAATACTGAACAAATCAATATGCAGCTGATATGAATAAACAGTTCAAGTGGACAGAAATTAAACCACTTCAGTTTGCTGCTACCCTTTCAAAGTGTAAGTCTGCCCTAACCATTTGCATGAAAAACCAGAAACAGAAATTCCACACTGGAATTAATTTACAGTTTACAGTTTTTTATTACTATAATCATTCATTATTAATGATAACCAATAAATAGTTCGTATGCGAATTTTGATTTCAGTCATCTTCAGATATCAGCTCTTCAGGCAGAAAGTTAAGAGAAGAGCCAAAAATCTATGTTCGTTCCAAAGAAATCCCTAATTCACAAACACTGTTGGGTAAAAGTCTTGTAAATTTTTAAATTTTTTCTTTCCTTTTTTTTTTTTTTCTTCTTTTCCCAGAGAGCTGTAGCACAGCCATTTGGTTGACTGGGTTGATAGCAGCTTTTGGCGGGTTATTACAGCAGCTGCAGCTTGTCTGAAGACAGAAGCGTGCTGGACCATGGCCAAACAGTTGTAATTACAAGCAAGCAGTTGGAGAATCCCAGTGGTGGCTCTCTACCACCTGGCTGCTTTTCAACACAGAGGAAACCCTCCACTCATAAGTCAGTCGGCTCCAGGAGATGCCAGGAGCTGGCACAAAGGGCAAGACAGACATGTGGCACAGCAGAGCTGCTGACCAGCTTGCTGACACAAATGGGTAAACCCCATGAAATAAGAATTGTTTGTGTAGTATCGAGAGTTCGACTCACTGAACAGACAGAATGCTCGTACTCTTTCACAAATACATTGTTTTATAGGAGCCTACGTTGAAGTAAATATGTGTGAAGAAATGCTCATTTGGTTAAGAACTTTCTTAAAACCGACAGAAATGAGAACAGGAAAGGATGACATTTTTGTCCAAGATGATCTGCCCCAACAAAAATATGAATGACGCTGTAATATAACAAAGTATTTAATAACTGTTGTGGTTTAACCGCAGCAGTAACCAAGTACCAGGCAGCTGCTTGCTCACTGACTTTCCTCCTCCTCAGTGGGATGGGGAGAAGAACTGGAAAAAGGTGGGAATGGTGGGCTGAGATAAGAGTAGCTTGATAATTGAAATAAAGTATAATAATAACAATGATAATGATAATAACAACAACAAAAATAATAATAAGATTAATAAGGAAAAGAGAGAAAGGTATAAATCCAAGACAGACAAGTGATGCACAATACACTTGCTCACGACTTGCTGACCCAGCCCAACCCAAGCATTGATCTGCCCTTCTGGATAACTCCCCCCAGGTTATATACTGGGTATGACATGCTGTGGTCTGGAATACCCCTTTGGCTAGTTTGGATCAGGTGCCCTGCCTCTCCTTCCTCCCAACTTCTTGTGCCCCTCCTCACTGGGAGAGCATGAGATTGAAAAGTCCTTGACTTAGGGTTACCATTACTTAGAAACAACTAAAATATCAGTGTGTTATCAACATTATTCTCAGACTAAAGCCAAAACATAGCATAGTACCGGCTACTAGGAAGGAAATTATGCCAGCTGAACAAGGACAGTAATGAATAACTGTTTCATAGATTCAGATTCAATGGTCTTGATTCTCTGCCTTTATGCTTGTGTCCTTCAGAAGGCATAGAGAATTTGCCTTAACATTCAAAGTGTGTGTATTTGATGTCACAGTGTCTTACATTCTGGTAGTTACGAGAAATCATCGCATCCCACACAGGGACTAACAGACAGTGGAATATGGGGTAATATAAGGTCTGTCTGTAATAGTGCATATTAGAAAAACACCTCTGGTTAAGCTTGAAACAGAAAAAGCAGCAAGGCACAAAAATGCAGGCAATATTAAGCCAGTCATCACTTTACCTTCATGTATGACTTCAATGTAATAAAAATTCAGGGGAGACCTGCACTGCTTTGAAGAGCTTTGCCAAATATATTAAAATGTTAGTGGAATGTATATTGAAATCAGATCATTAACATCAACTTAAAGTCAGCTGATTTTTAGTAACTTCCCTTCCATTTTCCTTTGAGTAGAAGAAACTAGCCAAAATTACAAACGTATGCACATCTATTTACATCTCTAACTACGTACCTGTCTATCTCCTTGTGTGTAAGGACTCAGATTCTTCTCAGGAGCAAGCAGCATGTGTATTTTCAATGACCAAAACTGACTGTTTTATAAACTGATAACTCAAATGCTACAATTCTACATCTGTTCTGGTATGTGTTTACTCCATGAGTAGTTATTTCTATCAGCAGAAGATGCAAATGGCATTTTGTAACATAAAAGTTGGCAAAATGGAGGAAAAAACCCTAGATGCATAAAGAAAATGTATAAAAATAACTATTCTTTTCATCAAAAATGCTGTGTCCTCCCTTCAGCTGCTGTACCAGCTATTACATGTCCTCTGTCAGAAAGAGATATGTATAAGCCCTTTGCCAAAAGTGACTGCTAGTCTCTTTTTCAGTCTTAAAATCTGCCTACTAGCACACAATGGATAAAATTACCTTCTTGACATGAAGAAGGACACGATGTCCAGTCACTGAATGGAGTCACAATACAGTCCTTCCTACAGGGAAGCAGACAAGGCCTCACAGTTTCTGGTCTGAGGCTCTCAGGGCATCTAAAAGAAAACATGAAAAAGAAGCATTTTCAAATAAACAATCACTTTGCTGTGAAGTGGAGAATCATGAGAGATGCTAAATGCCTGTAGGCACACAAGGGGAGTGCTAGTTGCCCAGAATTCATCAGGATGAAGCACAGAAATAAAAACTATTAGCATTTAAATACATTTGGTAAAAGCAAGTGAAACCTGGTGTATTGTGCACCTGGGGATTTAACTTAAAATAACCATTCCTCACTCACCATACCAGTCTCTGCCTTTTGACTGTTACTTTCAAGCTTTCAAATGATTCTGAAGAAAACCCATCTAGTTTAGCTTAGCTAGATACACTTTTAGCTCCTCATAAATTTACTAGAAGCATAAACTCTGGAAGGAGGAATATTTAAACAAAACACTGCTAATCCAGGAACAAATGGATATAAGCTCACCATGATTATGACATAAACCAGAAAATGATTTGAAACTGCCAGATCAACAAGACCATGAAAGACTCTCAGAAGGGACAGAAAACTTGCTTGTTTCAGGAAGATGCTGGATCAGCATATAAAAGGGATTACTGGACTGCCACTTATGGGACTCATTAACCCAGGTAATTTTCCCCATTCTGTGTTCCTATTTTTTCATCAAGGACAAACAACTCTCTATGCTGCACTACTTGTTTTCAGAATGATGTAATAACTCTTGCAGAAGTACTGCAAACCTTTAAAAAAAACCTGAAAATTACTATTGCTCTAAAAGCATACAGACTATAGACTGTCAGGGGAATATGTAAAAAGGCAAGAAAAATTTCACTTCCATATTTTGGAGCTTTTGGCTCATTAAAGAAAATCATTACTATGATTTGTGGTTGCTGGGTGTCTGGGACCAGAGGGATAAGAGAACAGTTTTATACTTGAATTGGATCAGCTGGGGAAGCTTGGCTTTCTCAAGGCATCTTTCTTGCCAGGCTGAAGGGAGCACAGGAAAATCTAGCAATGGAAAACCTAGAAAATGTGATCTCCATGGTCAGTGAAGAACTATGCCTGTGCAGTGGGGGGGGAGAAGCAGATGTAAAGAAGAAAAGTTGAATTGCAGCTTTACAGAAACATATTCTTCAGTAATAACACTTGCTAGTTCATTATATCCATTGGTTGTCTCTGCACTTTCCTGTCGATTTACGTAACATTCTCAAAGTATGATCCATTGCTATGATCCAGCACCAACTTCTTGATGCCTTCTTTTAACGACATCTACATAATTTCCTTTCCTCCCTGAAAATACCTGTGCAAAAGACCATGAAATATTATAGCTATAGCAACACAAATCTCCATCACCTCTGCATAAGTTCTCTCTACATTTTAAGTCAAGTTTTGCCTTGTTTCCTATAAAATCAGATTCTATATGGTCAAGTATGTTCAAAAAAAAAAAATATCTGTCCTCAATTAAACGGATTGACTGTGTTTTCAGAAATTTATCTAAGGTTAAAATTAAAAGCACTTCTGAAAAGTACTGAACATTGGTTTACTTATGGCTTTTTTCCTTAAAGAACAACAGAAATTATAAGTACACAAAAAAAGTCTAAATTATACACATTCACTGCTTCACTGAGAACTTTCTCTTTCAGGAGCACTGAACATTGCAATTCTTCAGATCCTTGGGCAAGGCAATTAGTTCAATTAGAACTCTATTTCTATCTTTTATATTGTTTGTATTTAGTATATGTGGCTTATTGATTTTTTTGCAGTCCTTACTCAAGGTCAAGTAAACAAGAAAAGACACCTGAAACTTTTGAGGTAGATAAGGCCAATAATATTGATTGTGTCTTACCACAGGAATCCTTTTTATTAAGGGGAGCTTAAAACAAGAATTCTATTTTCACTTTCATGTTAAATTTTTGAGTCTTCAAAAATGATTCAGTGATTTTAATGTGACAATTTGAAGGATCAACCAAGACCTTTTTCTCATTTCACAGGATCCATTTATGACACAATAAAATAGCCTTTCTCCCAAAACTCCTGGGTTGAATCAAAGGCAGAGGCATTAACAGTGGATTTTAAAAGGAATACAAATCATTAGTGCTGTGTTTTGTTTTGGTTGCTTTTTTTTGTTATGTAAAATGAGTAACAAATACAAGATATAATGGTATCATGGCTGAATAGAACAGCAACTTAACGCAGATATACAACAATTTAGATTACTAAATATGCTGGTATTAGTCCTCTTATTTCCATTTAAAGTAAATTGGGAATGAGTTTACTGCTGAATAAAGAAACAAATTTCAGGCACCATGCAAATATTTAGCACGAGAACAGCTGCGTCTTGAACTTTCTAAATGACCTCAGCTATCACCAATTCCAGCTTTGAATTTGTCCTGAGTGGTGCATATTTACAGACTGAAAACAGTATGAATATATTATCAAATGCATTTTATTAGCAGCTAATCTGTATTTAACCCTGGTCATATATTAAACTGTAAAATTAAATCAATGGGCCAAAGGGATGTCTTAAAAAAACACATATATGGGAAAAAAGACCTCACAAACGTTGTCAAACTGATGTTTCAAACTAATTCCCTGTCAGAGCTCCGCTGTGCTTTACCTCCTTGGTCTGCTTCTAAGAAGGCATGCTAACATGGGTTGTATAGTATTTAGATCCAAACATGTATTTTAGTGAACTGCACTCGTCTGTGTAGCTGCACTGCACATCACGCATGTATCCCAAGACTCTTATCTTGACTCAACTTGATGATGACCAGGGCCAACTGGATTTAGCAGTCAGTCAGCTGTCAGCAGAATCAGCACTGTAAACACCACTGTAAAAATCAATAGCAAGAATAGTTTTATGTAGTCCTCCTGCTGCTGCAGTTTTGTATTTTTAAAAGATTAATTTTTCCCTCATGAGAACACAAAGAAGGTCTTTTTGCCTTTGCATGCAGTTGCTGGCGGCACAAATATACAGCAGCAAATTTATAAGATAACTACGGCATGAAGATACTGTTCAAAATCTTTACTTTTTTGGGCCCACTTGTCCCACGTTGACTCTCACACAGATGACCTTTCTTGTCTGCATCCCCACAGAACAGGTGGCCTCTCCATTCCAGCTGGCAGAGGAATTGAAAGCAGAGACAGACGTATCCTCTATGCACTGTCCCCATGGGCCGGTCTGCCAATGATACACAGTGCAAGAGTGCTCGTTACAGCTGCGCGTTTCCTGTAGAGCACTACTATTTGGGCACTGTATTCCTCCTGGAACAATAAAACAGGGCAAAAGTTCATAGAGGGGAAGGAAATAAAGTGTTTTATTAAGAAAAAAAACAAACACTCTTTGGAATCTTACGAGTTACATATTATCACTTTGATTACATGAAAGAAATGCTGTTCCTTTTTCCTCCTTTTCAAAAGCTCAATATTGATTTTGAACAAACTCCAGGCACAAACTACAAAGAACAGACTGTACATGGACAGTAAATGTAAAAGTGAACAATAAGAATGCCAAAACAATCATAACTTCTACAGCACACTAATGTTCTTGGAATAATCTACAATCTTTTTATTTCGGGGTTCTCTAAAAGAGACTGCAAGAGATTACACAAAAATGTATGAAGGCTCTAGGCAGAAGAAATGGTTAAATATTATAGTTACAAATGTGTAGAGACCACTGTTTGTATGCAATTCACAGACCAATTAAAAAGAATTTTGGAGCTCCTCTCCTAGCTCCCAGTGGATATTTATCCATGTTACATCATTACCAAAGAGGGCGGCACAGCTGGCAATTTCAGGTCCAGATTGAGATAACAAAGGATGTTGCAAGTTAAGATTAAAATGGATTAATGTGTTAATAACTGTGAAGAAAAGCTCAGATAATGCCATCTTTGTTGAGTCCAGTTTCAGATAATATGTTCAGTTTCTCATATTCAAGCAATTCAAAGCTAATCTGGCCTCCCAATCCTCTATTAGTAAAAAACAGGTCTTTCCTACTAGATGTGATCATAGGCTCCTAGATGTCTAGTTCTGTGAACAGACAGCATGTATGCTAGATTTCTGGTGTTACCAGACATACAGAATCTAGGTTTAAGAATTAATTCATGGCTTCCACAGGAACAACAGAACTCTTATCTCCAAGTGATGGTGAGCCAAAAAAAATCTAAATAACAATTCAGTCTTTCCCTAAAAGACAAGAACAGTAAGAAAGATAACTGAAAGAGGAGCTTTTAATTGGTTACTGCAGATGAGCCATACAACTTTCCTCCAAAGATAAAGCTGTCTACTCACACCAAGTGCACGTCAGACAGCATAATAGCCTTTATATTCCAACACTGGTTGACCTTCTGCTCCAGAGGAATGCAAGAGTGAAGTGGTTTTAAGCAGTTATTGCTGAGAGAAAATAAAGAAACAACTAAATGTAATCGAATTAAAGACAGATGTTTCAAGTAATCCAACACAAGTGTCACAACCCTGAAAATGCTTTATAGTTGAGTTGCCTGGTGAGGTGTCTAGATCTGCAGCAAACCTGAGGAATCAGCCATTATAATGAAACCACCAGACAAAAATGCAAATTCTTAAAATACTTCCATACAGGTATTTTTAATTGCTGACTTCAGGTTAAAAATATTGATGCAAGCAAAGGAACAGTAAACATCTTATTAACTGAGATGTCATGCCAAAGACTAGCTAATCTTAAGTTTTGCAAAGGGCCATCAGAAAAACCTAAAAATGTGGGAAAGTAATTAAACAATGACTGGAATTAAATTGGGGTTTGGCTTAGAATAGGTGTGACTCGTCTTTTAGAATTGCTTAAAATATATGTCAGTAGGCAAAGCATCAAGATAAAACATCATAAGCATTTTCCAAAAAAAACCCGAGAGAAATAAAGAAAAGGTAAAACAAAATTATGACAAATTTATGGTTATGTAGTAAGTTTCAAAAAGTTATTCAAGCAGATCCCTTCAGGAAATTGAAAATTTTCCAGCTAACACCAACAGACAGAAATACAAGCAAGGAGATTAGGAAAGTAAGTGTATTTTGAAAAAAAAAAATAATCAAAGACAGTAAAGTCATAATTTATTTGGCATAGAAGAGAAAATTGATCCCTATGAGGTATCTAGATACGTTCCCCAGTACATGGATTAGATAAAAGAGAATTTAGAAAAGATATGGAAAGTTACTAAATAAACTATTTCCATCTGAAGAAGAAACAAAGGGGAAATATTTAAGCAAATTAAATAAACTGAAGGGGGCTGTGGGGGAAAAAATGTTTCCCCAGGAATAGATGCCATAGCCACCAGTTCCTAAGGCATTTGAAAATAAAGAGACAACTTAGATTCAGTTTTGACAGCTATGCAAGAACATATATTCAGGGAAAAAATAGGAGTGCCATTGACTTTAAATGAAAAACATTGGGGCATGAATACCTGCAGCTTTGTGGGAATCCAGTTCTGTTCCGATTATATTAATATTTTTAAAACCATGGAAAGAATGAAAACATATGGAAAAAACAGCACTGAAATATAAACCAACTATTACTAGCCCCAAATCTTTGTAATAATAGAAAATTTATTATTTATTTGTAAATCACTGTGCCATTCTTTCCAGGAAAACAGCATTTTCTTGCATCACTCAAAATAAAAAAGTTACAGAAATAAGCAGAAGGGATTGGAAAACTGGCAGTTAGAGAAGCCCTTTACAAGATCTATGTAGTGGTAACAAGGTGAGGGCTTTAAGACCATTTTACCAAACAAGTATCAGAGAAAAAAAAACCAAAGACAAAACAAACCAAAAAAATTACATTTAATCTCATCAGGATATATGAAAAAGGGACATAAAATCCTAATTACATTTTATATGTTACATGATCACATAACTGTAAACTGCTTGGCTGTACTAAAAATAATCATTTCAAGGTGCAACACCAGTTGGAGCTGAAGCCTTTCTTTTTGGTTTTGGATACTTAAGTAAAGCAAGCTTGAAAATGAAAGGCTACCTTTACAGAGGGACTTGCATATTACTCATAAAGCAGAAGAGATATAAGATTAGTTTCTTTGAACACTAACAAAATTGTCATAAGGTTAAATTGCTTTTCTACCTGATTTGTTGCTGCTAATGGATAAGACATCTCACTCTAGGATATTAAAGGACTGGCTTTTATAAGGGTTTTTTTGACACTTTTTTGATAACTGCCAAATTTCAATATCCTTAAACATTTTTTAAAGCATTTAGGATAATTTTAATTAAGTATTTTAATATCACTCATTTTACAAATGCATGTAATTTTATATATGCATTTCAAAACAGCTGGAATAATCTTAAAGTTGGAGAAAACATATGTGACTGAAGTGCCTTTTGTAACATGAAGTGAGGTGTTACTCATTTCCATTGCAAAGTCCTTAGTATAACACCCCTTTTGCAACTATGCAGTAAAAGTGCACTGGAATTTTAATAGGAATCAAATTTTAAAGCACATCAACCATAAGTTCCCTGGAGTTGAAAAGAAACTCCTTTGATACAGCCATTCCTTACAGGTTCAGTAAATCAATCCTGCAAATATATGAGAAGTATGAGCTGTTCGCCCTTGTCAAAGAGAATACCTGATGAGATGGACAGCTGATACTCTATACTATCTAACTCTGATGTTTAATTGTCTGTGATATATGAGATCACATTAAATAGTCTTTCTGGCATTATACTTTGCTAATCTGTCAATATACAATAGCCATATTAGACATTGCCATGCATATGCATCCCTGCCCTAAGAGATATTTCAAACAAAACAGTCTTTCACTCTCATTTTATTAAGCTTCTTTTCAATCAGATGATTTTTTTTTCTTCATTGCCTTTGACTTGTGGGATTTATTTTTTTTTTTTAATCTTTACTTTTCCAAAATTAGTATCAGTCATTTACTACTGATAAAAATTGGAATGTACCCACAACATTAGTGTTATGCTATATGACACTGATTTTGCAGTGTCAGTCAACGGTAGTGCATAATTAATACAGAATCAATCTGTATATCTACTATTTACTAAAAAATTAAGACTAATTTAGTACTCATTAATGTCAGATCATGGGCTATGTAAAGTAGCCTTAGCATTTATTACTAACTATATAAGACTTCTTGTAAGTAGGAAAGGAATTTACAGAAATATTAAACAGAAAATAAGACAAAAATAGAGAAACCCTACATCCAACTGAGAGATGCTGAGCTGCATATGATGTCTTTACTAGACTCATGCAGAACAGCCATATCAGGTAACATCATTATGTCCTTTGCTGTCATTTTATATTTTGAGACAGTGACTTTCCTGAGTTTCTTACTGTACTCTGAAGATATATTTGACAGTGACACAAATGAGCTACCACTATAGACAGGCTCACAGACAAGCAAATTTATAAATCACTTCACCCTGCAAACCTTCAAGCTGAGGGCAATGATCTCAGAAAAGATATAAAAATGGTTATTGTGACACCAGTTTCCACATGGAGTCATCTCACAAACCACAGAAAATCTTTATCTTGGGAAAAGAGATTACTCTCTCTTTCTCCACTGAACGCTACTAAATAAACCCATAACAGATGTGCATAACCACACTGAGCTTGAGGCTCTGCAGTGTATGGTTTGACCATGAGGAAGAGGTGTTGTTCAGAATGAGGAAATGCTGCTAAGAGAGAGTACAGCTGAGGTTCAGCTCCCGTCTCAAGCAGAAGTCAGTGTGGTGCTGGAGGGGCAGTTGCATTCCAGAGCTCATTAGAAAAAGTTGTCACTACTGCAGTTTACATATGGCTTCAATTTTCATATGAAGCTATTCTTCTCACCAAGGAATAATTATAATATTATGGCATTATTCCTATTATAAGTCATCCAATAAAATTGATTATACTGTGACTGTTTCCTGGTGGAGAGTTATGCTGACTTGATGGTTTCTTCAAACTAATTCAGCAGCATAGATAGCTGGTAAGTGAAAAGAGAAATATGGTCTTAAAGTGTGAAATGACATAGCACGACAGTCATATGCCAACACTAAAAGCAAAATGACAGAATATAGTATTTTTTATTAGAAAAAAACTGAACCATCACAGACAATAGGAAGCCATATGAGATCCAGATAAAAGAACCTATTTCAACCTATCTACAGACACTCAAAAATTTCAGTGGGGTGTTCATGTTTAAGTACCTCAGTGAACAAGAATTACACGCTTCAGATACATTGAGAGACTGCAATACTCATTGCGCATGTAAAGCCTGCAATGCTTTGATCTTCCCAGGCTTACAGTCTGAATTCTTCATGACTAGCAGGAGGATGCATGTGACCAAGGACTCACAGTGTTAAATCTGGACTCTTTACGCCATCTTAGTAGCTAAGTTGGTTGCATGTTCTTTAATTAATTAATGCTAACAGCAACAGTTAGCAACAGTTCAAGGAAAGGTTCAAAAATCCTAAAGGGAACACCTCTGGTACTGTTCATTTGAATTGAACTGATAGCTATTTTCAGAACTGAGTTTCAATGTGCATTATTATTATGTTAATGAGATTTGGGAATTTTAGTTATACATGGTGTTTACAGAATTTTCATCAACAATAATGTGCGTTTTTTATAAGCTCCAAATAGAATGAAAACCTGCATATTTCAAAATGGTTCACATGAAGCTTCTTTTTCATATCAGCAGAATAGAGAATATATTCTGTACCCCCAGAACATAAAATGACCTCCCAGCACCAACAACTCAATCCATGATTTATGTTTTGGGAACACAGCCGATGTCTGTCATACAAATCTGAAGGTGAAAAGTCATTCAGTTATTTGTCACACAGCAAACAACTAAAAGGCATAAATGACGTACAAGGAGACAGATGACAATAAGTCTAATTTCAGTGAAACACAAAATATAAAAGCTAAACTCATACTTTTTGAATGTAACACAAGCAGACGTAATACCTTCCAGCTAGAGTTGTAAAAACATGTTAAACCTTGTAAGGTTCTCTTATTTATTTATGATATTTTTATTCTCTGGAGTTCATATGGAGTGTGAAGGAGTAAGGTGTTTAAGATATCTGACCAAGATGTGAGTAAATTGCTGTAAGCTAGTTAGATGTACGAACTTGCATCCTTAAAAAACGTACAGAAGAACCTCATCCTGGAACAGAAAGAGGTCAGGGTTCCAGCAGAGCTGACACACTGCAACATCTAGGTAACAAGTTAGCTTTCTCAGCAGTAGTTTAGAGATCGCTTCACTAGTATCTCTGCGGCTTGAGACGGGACAGTCTTTGTGATCACTCATTACTGATTCCGATCATTGTATGATGTAAATAAATAAAATTCACATACCTAAAAATCCAGGCTGCACTTAACTGCTTTGCTGTACACGTAGCCTTGCAAATTAGTCTAAGTTGCATTAAGTAGCAAAGTCATAATAAAATGAATACTTTTTAAAAAGAATTCATTTTCTGGAGTGACTTAGTTTGTCACTTCTGTGGCAAGCTTGTCAAGACGTTATATTTCTGTCTCTGGTAAAATTACTTAAGCATATTGAAAAGCTATTATCTTGACCTTCATGGAAAAGAAAGCAGAACATGAATTTATGTTTACTTGATTATCATACGATTATATTTAACACCATGCTCCTTTGCACTATGTACAAACTCCACAGAATAGAACTATATAAATAAATGAAAGAACCTTCCAAGACTTAGCATGTTGTTCATATTATCTTTCATATGAAACATGGCTCTCTTTCTCTCAATATAAGTCCATTTGACACATTATTAAAAAAAAAACAAAAAAAAAACAACAAAAAAAACCACCACAATATAAACCAATTTTATGTATAATTTTAAGAGCTTTTCTACTTTGCTACATAGATCTAGCTCAGTAATTTCTACGTAATTTGAACTACCTACTGTGTATACTTATGTTGCCTCTTACACTTCTAGCAAAAGTCCCTTTCAGGAAAAAGGTTGAATGTGCCTGCTTTGCTATACTTTTTAGGTTTTTCTTTTTACAATTACCCGAGTTCTGGTGTCCTCAACATAAAAAGGACATGCAACTGTTGGAACAAGTCCAGAGGGCCATGAGGATGATCATGGGACTGAAGCACCTCCCGTATGAAGACAGAATGAGAAAGTTGGGGCTGTTCAGCCTGGAGAAGAG
>JANRGW010041971.1:5364-16259 GCA_024733675.1 Psilopsiagon aymara | reverse complement strand
TGGAGACCTCATAGCAGCCTTCCAATATCTGAAGGGGGCCTATAGGGATGCTGGAGAGGGACTCTTCATTGGGGACTGTAGTGAGAGGACAAGGGGTAATGGGTTTAAACTTAAACAGGGAAGTTTAGATTGGAAAAAGCTTCCTGTGAGGGTGGTGAGGCACTGGAATGGGTTGCCCAGGGAAGTTGTGAGTGCTCCATTGCTGATGGTGGTCAAGGCCAGGTTGGACAGAGCCTTGGGTGGCATGGCTTAGCGTGAGGTGTCCCTGCCCATGGCAGGGGAGTTGGAACTAGATAACCTTAAGGTCCTTTCCAACCCTAACTATTCTATGATTCTATGACACTTTCACACTTTGCAAGAAATACTGCTATTACAACAAAGTGTGTCATAGTATAAACATACAATATTCTATTGAGCTATTTATCTCCTGTCAACTAAGGTGGTGTTAACTTGAAACTCAAGCTAAATCTGGGGTTGCAATGAGAAACTGTGTTAAATTAGTTTCAGTCTGAGTTCATATATATCTTAAAAAAAAAAAAAAAAAGAAGCCTAGAAGCCTTCACTTTCTCCCAAAATAAAACCCCACTTTCAGCTTTTATCCTTTTCCTTTTACAAGCAAAATAGACTAGAAATGCATTTCTTCATATTAGCACTTAGTTATTGTGAACTGTCCAGTTCTTATCTGATGAATTCAACAGCACAGAAATGTAGGTGAAAGGAATGTTTTATAATGGGTACTTCTTATCTTCAGGGAAATATTTCATTGAGACTAAATTGTTTCTGACATTTCACTAATGATTTTATGAACAACTTGACCTTTGCTGCCGTTCTCTTTAAAGAGCATAATATAGCCAACTACCAGGAACCACTCAACCATAGGCTGGGAACAATGCCCCATTCCTGGCAATGTTAAAGTACAGCCTGGACAGAGCTTTGAGCAACTTTGTCTAGTGGAAGGTGCCCCTGCCCAAGCCAGGGGAGGGGGATATGCTTAAACTAGACGATCGTCAAGGTCCCTTCCAACCCAAACAATTTTATGATACTATGATTTTATTTTAACTTCACAGATATACACTGAAATGTACATTGAAATCTGGAACCTAGCAACTGTCCATATTCAGAAACAGTGCCTATGTAGTTGAATGATGTTTCCCTCATGCAACAGATACACATTTTGGGCTAAATTCTCCAAACTGCAGTAAAGGGAATGACTGAATGTAGATAGGGCAAGAGGCAAAAGAAGTTTTATTTTTCCAGGATTTAAATGTCAAGAACTGTTTAAAACTGCTGGGATTTTTACAGATTTGTATCATCAGCATAGAATGTACACATGGTACCTGCAATAATTTTGTCTAGGTGATAAAGTTTCTGCTAGACCACAGAAGACCTACATTCTGTGTTTACTGCAGTTGAATCATCTCACTCCTTTGTGGTTTTGTTTATTCATCTGTAAAGTGTGTCTGATATTTAAGTATCTTGTAATATGCTTTAAGATCTTTCCAATGGGAAGCATTCCCAGTGCTGGTATCACTAGAGACACATGGTAAGGAAACTCTCTTGCTTATTGTGCGTCTTTTAATATGATACATGCTTCAGTGCACAGTAAAAAATTGCTGTCAAATTCTGACCTGTAGTAAATGGAAAGGAAAGTGCTTAACAGAGGGCAAATTTTTTTAAAAGCCTTAAAATGAACGGCAAAATCACTCCAAGATTCAGTGAAGCATGGAGAACAACAACAACAACAAAAAATCAACATAAAATAAAAATGCTGCTGGAGTCCTACACAATAAGGCAACTTGGTCTCAGTCCTTTACCTGGCAACAGTATCTGAAAGGCTGAACTATAACCTGATAAAAACTAAGTAAAAAATTGATGATAAAATCAAAATGAATGGGATCAGATCAAGAGAGTACTTTGAACATTAATATTGAACGCTATTTTTCAAATGCCTGTGTAATAGATAAAAAACAGGAATATCCCACAGTAGTAAAACAAATTCTGCAGTTGTAAAGTTCATAAAAGAAGTAATGACAGCAACTGAGCCTAAATGCTCAGCTGCCTTCTGTAATGCATCTAAGCATGGAGGCTGCAGGAAGAAAAATGCAGTTAGTTCACATGATGTCGAAATCTGTGAGCTGTGATGGTTATGTTTACAGTTTCCTTCCTTCCCTGTGTAGAAAAAAAATCACCAGGAAAGTACTGCACCTTCTGTATGGGTTGTAAATGAAATGGTACACAAGACTGTTCTTTATCTTGAATTCCCATGTAGTTTCCCATACATGTTCCTTCCACATGAAGACCTATACGTGTCCTTATTCTGACTCCATTGTCAGTCTTTACATTTTCTTACAATTTCCTACAGTTCTGAAGTGGCTGTCAGTTTTAATTATAATACTGAGAAGAAAATAGGCTAGAAAATATCAATCTAAAGCCTAATTGCCTTAAAGTTTCCAGAACATCATGATTAGACTGTAGTAGTATAGAAAAAGCACTAATGATTACAGCTGTCACCATTCCAAAGAGAATACAGAAAACCCCAACTTCAAGAAATCCACTGAAATAAGAGAAAACTTACAAACTTATCCAAATTTGAAGTTCATGCTAGACTGTCATCTGTAATAACCCTGTCTACACATTGGCTGATTAGCCTAACGAAAAATGGGAAATTCTTCACATTACAGGAAACCTATAAATTTACAAAAAAAATCATCAGATATTTTTCTGGTGCTAGGATACCTTATATGTGCTAATAAGCAGATAATAATCCATCACCAGGATAAGCTAACATTATAATTTTCATTTCTAATACTGTTATTGCATCTCTTTCAAATCACTAAGCAATTACCAGCCCCCAAAGCTTACCACAAAAGGAAAAATCATGCCTGCCTATCATGGACAATCACAGTAAATTAACTTTTCCCTCCAAAACACAGTGCTGCGGTAGTACTGTGGATTTTTATTTTATCAGTGATCAGAAGAGATAGACAACTACCATATGCTGTGAACTATGCATACGAAAAAGTGGAGGCCCATGACACTTTCATTCAATTTCTGAACTTTTGCATAATCAGGCACTTGTAATCTGTCTTCTCAAACCTCTTTATCTTATTTCAACTTTATCAGACCTGCTGATTGGAAATTCAGTCTCATATCATAACTGACTGTATTTTTTCTGGTTTGGGGGGGGAGGAAATTCTAAGGTTTTGCTGTTTAGTTGTGGGGCTTTTTTCTAATACAAGAGTAGCTCTCTGGGGAAAGCTGTCTTTCTCATAGCATGTCTCTAATTAAAGTGCATACACAACTGCGAAAGGCTGACCCAGATTTTTCTGTAGGGCAAATTTAGAAGTTAATCTCTGAAAACCTAATAAAATAAGCCAGAGAAAGGGGAAACAATAATATTTACAGGCAATTCATCATTTACCATGATCACTTATCAAAGATCGTAACAATCTTAAGAGTATTTGGAAGGAAAAAAAGCAACACATGTAACAGCACCTGATTGACAGACCAGTATTTGCTCTTAAACCAGTTCAATACTTACATCTAACTTTTACTTTGACAGACATTAAGAAACTTAATCTCAGAGGCCTTCATAACATCTTGATGGTGCTTACTCGTATCTGCTCCAAAGATAAAGCTGACCAGAATGACAAAAAATCTCTCTGTTGATAAAATCTCAACATTTTGTTTATTTTTAAATCTCTTTAGATACTGAACAACATCAAAATACACTAAACGACAATTTATATTCTCAATATATTCTACTTCATTGGCTCCAAAGTTTTTCAGCAAACACCACATGAAAAGATGGTATGTTTTTCCCTTGTACTCTTATCAAAGGAAGTGTTTGCACTCATTTCTATTGCTTAGGTGCCTAGCTGGTAGCTCCGAGTGTTAAAACGGCTGCTAATTCCCTAATCACATGCCTTCCTTGCAATTGCTTCTGCTAAGTAGCATTTGCATTTAATTAAGTACATCTTAATTAGTTGATAGTTAATATTCGTGAAGTCATTCTCTTCTAAGAAGCCTAAGTAGAAATGGCACTGATTTCAATGAAGACAAATACACCATTTTCTCACATCTGTTCATTATGCAAAAATGAAAGTTGATCTAATAGTTTAATGATATGAAAACATTGTAGGATTGCAAACTGTTTGATTTGGTGATTTTCGTGTGAACATTTACAGTGGTTTGGTTTCAATGTAACATCATACAGTTTATTCCTTACTAAAAGAAAAATTATAAACATTATACTTTGGCCACATTCAAAAATCATCGTGAATCTTATAAACATGGATGGATTTTTTTTAATGAGAAACTTGGCTAGCACAAGCACATATGCCTTCATCTTATTTACAGATTTACCACGACTGCATGCACAAACCAATTATACACAGAAAAGGCCACTTGCTACTCCCTCTTTCACTACTGAAAAAAATGGAAGATACAAATACCTTTTAAAATATAATCCTCAATTTTAAAATGTGAGTTTGACTTCTTTCTTTTTATTTTTTTTTTTTTTAAAAGTGAACACTTGCAATGAAAAATTACTGATAATGGCAGTAAATAATATTATACAAAAGGAAAATAGTTGGAGCTTAGAAACTCTCCATATCAAGTGATTCACAAATCAAAGACATGTCAACACATTTTAGAAAAAAGTAATGATTTTTCTAAGATTTTTAATTTCTCAAAAAGATGAAACACCATATTTCACAAGCAATAACTTCTTGTTGATGACTGTGCAATTCTCCTCTCATATTCACCTTATGTGAAAAAAAATTTGATGAATAGAGAGACAGTGGCTTCAAGAATTCCTATATTCATGCAGAAATCTAATTTCAACAATAGCACCTGGGCACTTTTGCTCATTCTCTGTAACCGAGCTAGTAAGTGCTACTACACCTCAGCTACAGCTTAAAGAGTACCACGTGTTTGTTAATCTGCCCCACAACACAGCGTGTTACAGCTATGCAGAAAGAATGCAGAAACATGTAACCCCTTGTGAGTGATTTATAGGAAAACTAGAAGATGTGAAAGGCATTCTGCTACAGAGGTAAGACAGTTCTGGTTCCAAAGCTTCTTCCCTGCCCTTACGCTCAACCTAAGTTTCAATCTCACAAACTTCAAGAAAAGCCAGCCACTGTAAACAGACCCAATTCAGTATTCCTTAACACATCAGCTGAAGGTAAGGCTTTGTGCTGCATACAAAACAGTTACAGGAATAATCAAACCTGTTATGAAATAACAAAAGAATTACAGGAAAAAAGGGACAACTTTGTACCCAAAATTAAGAACATATTATAAAGATATAAATTTCCTGTAAAACCAGCTTCAGATGGGAAACATCTTTGGACATTCTTTGGATGTTAACTGTTTAAGAATAATGAACTCAGACCCTCAGATATGATATTAATGCTTCCAGTAATCCCATTTTCATGTCTGGTAATAGAAGAATTTATGTACCTCCATTTGTATTAGAGTCATCTATCAGGATTACAGTCACATACAGTCTAAATTTGATCAAGGGAAATAAAAACAGGGAAAGAAATAGCATTTCTTTGTCCAAATATTTTCTCAATGTAAAATGCAGTGTCATCTCACCAGACTAAAAAAAAAGGTATAAAAAACTGTATTATATGACTATGTTAACTCAGAAACATATAGAAACCTAATGTATTTGTCTGGGAAAAAAAAACCCACTAAATTTACTTATTTTCATTAAAGTGCAGACTTCTTATTTATGCTTGAATTCTCTTACTTGCTAAGAATGAGAACATTGGAAGAAATTGTTCTGCTCTCATTTTCATCTTAACATTCTGTGATATCCACTTTCAGAGTTTATTCCTTTATCCCCTCTCCTATTTTTCACTGTTCTTTGCTAGATTTACTCAGGCTGAAAAAACTTAGTTACATATACTTCACTCAGTAAACACATAATTCTCCCTGTATTTATTTACATAATTTTGTAAGTGTTAGTGGAGATGAGAGCCACAGCACCAGTTCCCCAAGCATAGCGCAGTCACTTGTTTACCTGCAAAGCTCCCAGTTAACACATACACACACACACACACACATATACATACACATAGAGGCACATCAAGAGTGTCTTACAGCACTAGCTATGGCTTAAAAAGTAACAGCCTTTTTATCTCTGACAAAACTCTGTAAGTTACTGAGTACATATTTCGTATTATGCATCAAAGACTAATGGAAAACTCTCCTTGCAGATAATACCTTCTTTGAATTTTTACTACTTCTGATACCACTGAATATCCACCAGCATGAAAGAGGCTGTATCTGAGCTATTTGTGATAACGTATTACTGAAAAGAGAGATCTTAATAGGAATACTGAAGAATTAATCCAAATTAATTAAAATGGGGCTCTGAAGATTAGTTAAACTGTATTAACATTTAGTGTAGCTATCCTTATTCAGAATGAAAGAGAAAATTCTTAACAAATAGAATTAAGGCCACTGTAATTCTGAGTAAGAGGATTCACGTACACATTTAATATAGTTTAACTAATATCATTTTTGAAGTTCATTCAGATCAACTTTCCTAAGTGGCTCCATGCAGAGAAGTCAAAGTAAACAAAAAATGAAACATGATACGCCTTTAGCCAAAAATCTTTATGCCATAGTAGACTTGTACCAGAGCAATGGTATTCTGATGTTTCTAATAAAGAGCCCAGCAGAGTACCTATACATTGCTTAACAATAGGAGTAAGATTTTCCTACTGCTTGGCAGGTAGTTGAAACATTTTCATGGTTCATTTGCTAATGTAGTCTTACTGAGAATGATAAGGAACAGAGAATACAAGTGTATTGATCATAACCAAGCACAGTTGCCATATAGTGTCAAATAAGCCAATCAAACATCATATTGATATGAAAGAAAAAGTAAGTTTGATGACAGACTATGGTCCCATTGAGAATAAAATCAATATTAGTCACGGGACCAAGTGGGATCGATATGTCAGACCAATAGGCCATTTTAAACAGAATGGTGAAAGAAGGGGAAAAGTGCTGATGGAGCTATAAGAAAACAAGACAACACAGTGTGAATCTGGAGGACGAGATCACTTGAAAATTCACCACATGTTTCTAAGAGCACTTGGCAAAAGCAGCAACTCACCTTAAAACGATACTGGACATTCTCATAAACATTTCCCAATCACAAGCCACAATTCACATAGTGACAAAAAGCTATAAAAGCATGACTTTAAAGGAAAAGAACAAACCCCACAAACAAAATCCCAGCTTTCTCCATTTGTTTGCAAAATGTTACAGAAACTCTACTGTATTTAACAATGAAAATTCCTTTGACAGGCTTTAGAAATACTGGTAGCTATTTTGAACATTGGTAATGGTAGGATTTGAATACCTGGATCTGAAACAAAATGTTTCTATTTTAGCATTGCAATATGTCTTTTGATTTAGAAAAAAAAGTAAATATTTTATTACTTTTCACTACTGAGTAGTCTCATTAAGTTTTTTAATTGATCAGATAAGGACCAGTTTACAGCCTTGTAGCCTTTTACAGCTTAAACCACAACAAAAGGTTTCACAGGCACTCTAATGAAACTACTACTTTAGGCATTTCCCTCTTCTCTCCAAAAAGCTCAAAATCAATTGGAGAAGTAGTCCTGGAAGAGCAATGGAATGCCAATGATTTCAAACCACTCTGATTATAAACTATAATTCTGATGTGCTGATCCGAACTAGATTAACGTTCTAGGATATCAGTTTGGAATAGAAGCATCAAAAGGAAATAATATGCAAGCCTACAAAAACAGTAGCATGCGAATGATCTGACAGCTCCACTAATGTCAGTAAAATGACAGGACTCACTGCAGTCAATCTTTCCAACAATTCCCTACACTGAGACAGTTATAGGCATATTTTAGAGAACTACCTTAAATGTCCTAGCTTTCAAGAAACACTAAATATCAACCCTCATGAACTTCAGGCTTCTAATTTTCTGCGTAAATGTGAAGTTTGGAAGATAACTTCATAAATTTAAGCTTGTAAGTTCACAAAGTTGCATCATAAATCAATTCATAAATACTCCAGCACTGCAGTTTCATCACCAAGTATTTTCCAACGAAAGGGCATAACCCACAGCTGAAGAGAATGATTAATGGCATGCAGCTGACAGAATAGTAGATGAATTTTTCAGTTTGTCAATTATCTAATATTATAGAACTATACAATGAATTTACAGCAAATTTACAACTGTGCATTCATAAATGATATGTGATGCCTCCTGCCACACAAATGTGCCTGTAACTCAAAAAGGGTTTCAAGAGACTCAGAAAAAGTATTTTATATAGTAAAAGATGATTGCAAACATTTTCTTTGCATTATTCATCCAGGTGCAGCTAGTAAAGAGTTGTCACTCTATATGTAATCTGACAGTTCAATTCAATCACAGTTAAAACACAGGGCCCAAGAGGTATATAACAGATCACTGACACTGTCATGTTTATACATTTCTGAGAAATGGTTTCATAATTAATTTCATGGATGATCCTGTCTATGTCCTACTACTGGCAGATAAAATGCAGTCTTCAGAGAACACATTTTTATCTATCTTACAATTAATATCTCCTCATCATTACAGTGGAAGGCATAGCATACCTTATGGAGCTCAGACTGTGAATTAATCCTCTCTTTGGAAACATTTTCATAAGTGATTCCTCTCTGGAAAACTAAAACTAACCCATCCTTTTGACTTTTCCCTGGCCTCTCAGGATATGGATTCAGAGAAAGAGATCTCAGGAAAGCAACCAGCGGTAGATACCACTGTACTTTATCAACCAATGCTAAATTAAGGAAATACAGTAACATCACGCAACAAAACCAAAATTAGCAGGAACACATCTTCAAGTACAGGGACATTAGAAATTTTCTACTTTGTTAACAAGTTACACAAACTAAGCCCCTAAAGTCACAGAAATCTGAATGATTTCACTGCAGATTTGCAAGTACTCAGAGAAATCAGCTGTACCTTGGAAGTAAGACTATCTCCTATTAGTAGGCATCACTGGTTTTCTAGAAGCCTCCCACAAGATTTAAGATGTTTCTAGCTAGTATTATGCCACTCTTAAAGACAGAACAAAACAAGAGATTGAGAACAAGAGATTTGATGTAGTCCCTATTTAATATCTTTCAGGTTTTTATCTTTTTTAATCATATCCTGGGCTGCATCAAAAAGAGCAGGACCAACAGGTCAAAGGAGGCAATCTTCCCTCTATTCTGCTCTTGTGAGACCCCACCTGGAGTACTGTGTGCAGTTCTGGTGTCCTCAACATAAAAAGGACATGAAACTGCTGGAGCAAGTCCAGAGGAGGGCCATGAGGATGATCAGGGGACTGGAGCACCTCACGTACAAAGACAGGCTGAGCAAATTTTGGCTGTTCAGCCTGGAGAAGAGAAGGCTGCATGGAGACCTCATAGCAGCCTTCCAATATCTGAAGGGGGCCTATAGGGATGCTGGGAGGGACTCTTCATTAGGGATTGTAATTAGGACAAGGGGTAATGGGTTTAAACTTAATAGAGGAAGGTCTGGTTAGATATAAGTTCTTTGCTGTGAGGGTGGTGAGGCACTGGAATGGGTTGCCCAAGAAGTGGTGAATGCTCCATCCCTGACAGTGTTCAAGGCCAGGTTGGACAGAGCCGTGGGTGGCATGGTTTAGTGTGAGGTGTCCCTGCCCATGGCAGGGGGTTTGGAACTAGATGATCTTAAGGTCTTTTCCAACCCTAACTATTCAATTATTCTATGATCTGAAGAACACTAATGCAGCACTTTGCTATTTATAAAATAATATCAGTACCAATAAAGGATGTCTCAAATCAGTAAAATTAAAATCAAACATCTGAAAATTCCTAGGGCAAGATTTACTTTGCTAATCCTTAAATTACCCCCAAAATTATGCCAAGAAACCAAACAGCAGTAAATGCCAGAATTAAAGATGCCTTGGCATAATGCATTTTTTTTAAATTGTATAATCACATGCATATTGTTTTTCCATTGGGTCTTTTCCTCCTTCAGTTCATAAACTGGAAACTCCTTAATGAGTAGCTACTTGGTATTTTTAATATTATTCTCTTTGGTTATGCATGAGCTTATGTTTTATTTGCCACATATTAATTAAAAGTGTTACTAAACCAAAATTGGCAATCCTTCTAAGATCTTTCTGCCATGGCTACCAGACACCAACTAACAAATTTATTTTCAGAATACTCAAGATGTGACAGGTCAGTATTATTTATATTTTGCTGATGCTGAAAAGAAAGCAGAGCAACATTAAGTCCTGAAGAATGAGACAACTAAGGCTAGTTGTCTCAAAGACAAAGCATGCATTACTACAAAATTCCCACTTTATCCCCAGAGGAGATATATCTGTTTCACAAATGAGTAGCAGGTTCTGTGGGGAAAATGTCATGTAGGCACAAATAAATAATTAAAGACTTCCATTTAGATAAAGCCCCAACAAACAACCTTAATATTGTAATGTCTGAGGGCTTGGCTTTGCAACCTAAAATACTTAATTTTGACATCATATTTCTTTCCAAATTTCTAGTATAAAACACAAGACAAATGAAAAATAGCACTTCTGAAATGGGTATTACACAGACTATGGACACTTACTGCTCTGCCAGGGATCCTGGGAACAAAAGCAGGCGCAGACTGTAACAAGCTGCTTTCCCAGCTCTAGTGGTGATGAATTTCCTTCTTTCTTTCCCTTCCGTGGCTTCTTATTCAGCCTTATTTTCTCCAGACATTAATCCCAGTCTGTCACAGCACTGTCCCTTTCACCCAGCCCCGCCAAGTTCTCTCCAGTTGCTTGTCAAATCCTCCTTTGGGCTGATCATCACTAGTCTGACCC
>JANRGW010041970.1:0-23200 GCA_024733675.1 Psilopsiagon aymara | reverse complement strand
CGGGCGGCAGCCGCCCGCGGGGTTACCAGATGCGGGCGGGGAGGTACCTTCTGACTCATAGTTTCCGACGCACACATCAGTGTATGATGTGCATCTGAGCGCGTCCCGTTTTCTAGGGCCATAGGATGAGCGTGGCGTGTATTTACCAAACAGATGCAGTGGCATTTGCTCTGGGGTGGACATATAGACAAAAGTTAGGATTAGAACCTTTGTGGTACAAAGGTTGGCCCTTCACTGCTGGTGTAAAATCAAATGGCAGAGAACAACGCTGTCCAAGCTGTGTCATCTGCACAGCACCATGGAGACATCTCAGCCACATGCGTCCCCTTCGTCCCAGCCTTTCGAGCTGGGGGTACCGTCAGCTCCTGAACAGATCATCAAGACTCCCCTAAACACCACACAATTTATGGCAGGACAGCACAGGTGCTCCCAACGTGTGCTTCCTGCTCAGTGCTGGTTTGCTGGTGAGGTCCAGGTGGTGGCCTGCAACCATGCTGTCCCACACAGCCCCATGCCGGTGCTGGGAGAGGCGCTGCCACAGCAGCCTGGGAGGGAGGCAAGCTGTCACCTCATGCAACAGGATCAGGGTGCCCAACATATTGGCATGGGGCTGCTCAGCTTCACTGCATCTGTCTCAAGTCACAGCTCTCTGTCTCCATTTCACATCCCTACTAGAAAAATCTAAAAATGGATGGTTGGAATAAACCCTACTGCAGTTCCTCAGATCACTATCAAGAACTGGCCTGATCTCTGAGTCATTCCCAAGGCACAGTTTTAGTTTTACATCCCCATATTTGGCTTTTGTTTTGTTTTGAAGCGGGGAAATCAAGCCTGTGTTTATGTGCTAGAGCAGTAGCTGGAATATCTTTACTTTTCACCAGTGCTTTACACACATGCTTTTTTAACTAGAGTTTTCCTCACGATTGTTAATCGTGCAGCAGGAATTTCCTATTGCATTCCTCACAGCAGGAGAGCAAGAGGGAGAGGCTGCTCTTTCTCTTGCAATATCCTTTTCCACCCTTCCTGTTTATATAGTATTTCTGTTTAACAGGATGGAGCAGTCCGATAGTGGCTTTGCCCTGGCCATAGCTTGCTTCCATACATTTACCCTGGTTACTGCCTGCCTGTGTATCCTTTCAGGACCGCTTTTACTTCACCTCAGCTCGGGTCAAGAAGGTAGGGCCAGTGCTGAGGCTCTGGGATGTGACAGTGCTGCTTCGTTGCTGCATGCAGAGCTGCTGTGGCTGTTCTCCAAAGCTGGTATGTGCTGAGGAAAGGACAAGATGCAGGTTAAAACCTCTCCCTCTGGAAAGGAATAGAGGCATTTCTGAGACACAAATAAGCTTCACAAACAGTGAAGCCCTGATCCTCTGTCTTCATTTATCTGATGGGAAGTTGAAGCTCATTCTGGCTCATAGCTTTCACTATTCCCTCAGGAGCAAAAAGGTGGTTTCCACAGGGGGCAAGTCCATGCAGCCTGCCTTACTGGGCCTGAAGTGCAAGAACCACAGGAATTCTCCCTTCTTAAGAAGAGAGGTGCAAGATGCAATGCCAGACTCATTTCCACTGGAACTGGTGACAGTCTGGGTACTGCTGTCACTCAGAACAAGCTGGCTAAGCACTTTTCCCCTCAGAGGGAAGGAAATGAAACAACGTGCCTAAATTAAGGATGTGGTTTTTTTCAGCGTCTAAACTGAGCACTTCCACCAGCCAACTTCATGCTGACCACAAAACCTACGTGGAAGTGGACAGCTGACCCCAGCACAATTCTCCTCTACTGTCACGACTGAACTGATGCATCTCAAGATGCAAATATAAAGATCTGCACATCTGGTTTACCCAAATAGTGAGAGCCTGAGCTCTCAACAGTGTGTCAGTGCCCAGCTGTCACTGGTGTCACACTGCAAAGTGAGAATCCTGTGCTCCCACAAAACACATACTGGATCTGGGCAGAAAACATCACATTAGCTGTTATCCTTTTGAGCAGGAAAGCACAATTTGAATGCTGGCCTCCTGAATGCAGAAGGAGCTCAGGTGGAGTTTCTGGTACTTTCAAGGACTCAGTTGCTGTGGCTCACCTTGGGTATTTCCAGAAGGTATTCCAGAAGCCATTTTATAGTAGACCTGGATTTCACCCTAGATGTTTGCAGGAGAAATGATCTAAGAAACTGTATGATGCAAAAAGTAAATCCCCCAAAACAGAAATAACAGCTACCATTACAAATACCTAACTGATGTGAAAAACTAGTATATCCATGTTCTCAATATGTAAAATACAATTTATTGTGTTTAGGCCATTCATAAGTATCATGTAGTATGTTTGAAATAAACATCTTACCAATAAATACTATTTAAACATTAATATTAATCTTTTGATCAGATGTGTACAGTGTATTGACTCAGTATTGCACAGTGAGCTCTATGTGAGATTTCCGTAGTGCAGTTTGTTACAGGAATAGTTTGCCACAAACATTGCAAAGCATCAGAGTTGGCTTTTCCAAGTGAGAGCAGCTGGACTATTTCATTAGAGTCTGAAGGCTCACACAAATGTCAGTGTCATGGAACCTAATGTTTTCATGAATGAGGAGATTTTGTTCCTAACACAACTTTGACAGAACTGTAAAGAAATACCATTTTCAAATAGAATGAGGATATTGTCAAACTTGGGTGAGCAGTCAATTCCAGTGATCAGTGAGCCTGTGAGCAAGCCCACTCCAGTGAGCTTATTTTCTCTTGTTTCAATCTAAATATAAATCATGTCTTTAATCTTTTTAGAGACATACCTCACCACTTGCATTTCAAAGGCCAGACCATGCAAGCCCCCAGCATTACTCCAGCACTTTGCTCCCTATGTGCCTGTGCTCAGGTGACACACTCAATAGTTTCCAATGTATAAATGCAGATATAATTTCCTCATAGTTCTATAAATAACTGTATCTCAGCTTTATCTGATTAAATCTTCATTCTATAGCATCAGCTCCTCAGAGGCGTAGTCCTGCCAGTCTGTATTGCATTACCATGCTCACACAGAGGGCTAGGTGCTGCCAGCAATGCGCCTGTACTGCTTTCCTGAAACCCAGCAGCTCCTGGATCCGATGCTCTGGTGAGCACGGTATCAAATGCTGGCAGAACTGTGCTCACAGCAAGTTTTCAACAACTCACTTGTTTATTCTCAACTCTAAATATGACAAAACTATGTCCATGCTAGTAGGAGATTTCTGTTGGAGTAAGGACTGTAAGATTGGACTTGTAAGGTTTGACAGGCGTTTGCATGAACTTACACTGCCCTGACATTGCGGAAGGGCCTTAAAATGGGAATACACTGCCTTAATGCACATTTAGACTACAGTGCCCTGCCAAAGTGGTACAAACTGCTCAAAATGCAAGTAAGAATCATGATTGTAGAATGACTATGACTGACTTGGAAAAGACCATCAGTAAAACAGTGTTTAGTGCTTAGCATGTAGTATCCCTTAGTGCTAGCATGTAGTATTCCTTTAAGTAAAAGAAAATTCACTCACCAAGTGATACAATTAAAAATTTCTAAGAAACTACTGGTTAAGTATTACCTCATGATTAAATAAATCATGTTTATATCCCTCCTTTTTGCAGCTTAGCAGTTTTTATATATTTAGATTCTTTATATTCAGGAACAGAGATGAAATACTTATTTCTATCTAAAAAGACAGTAGGAAAAAACAGGGATTGAAAGGATTCCTTTTCTGTACAAAAAAATACATTTTTATGACAACAGCCAGTACCTTCACAGTAGGTCCTTTGCTCTTCTAGTTACTACCAAGGTTCAGTCATCCATAACACCATCATAAAGTATCAGAATTATTTTTCTTTCCACTTCTCATCACCAAAATTCAATGCACTACTACGGAATGTTTCCAAAGTCTTATGCTACATCCTGATAAAAATCAGAAATCGGGGTTTTTTTAAACTTTTTTCTTTCTTTCTTTTTTTACTTTAAAAAGGAACTAAATTCATGCAAATAAATACATAATGTGCACTGAAATACTCAATTCTTTGATACAGGTGACTTCAGAGAAAAGTCCCTTTTTAATTATCTAAACTAGTTCTAATAAAAGAAGATAGTTTCAAAACAGAATTAAAAATATTGCATTTTACTATGAGTTGGTGTTTGCTATATGATCAAGCAGATTACAGTTTCTACCTAGCTGTGTTAACCTGTGGGTCTGATGTCATTCTTTTGTGGTACAGCAAGTATTCGATTTTGAGGGGTGGTGTTTTTATGCAGTTTTTGTAATCCAGGATTTTAGTCTTCATTCAATTCTGCATAAAGGATCTCAGGTTAAGCCCAGATCTGCAGAGAGAGAGTTGAACAATCATTTATGACATTATGAAATGTTTAATCAGAATCTGGCAAGGCAGTCAGGTTAGTCATACAGAGCATCAGCAGCAATGATATTATTTAACCCACAGGTTCAAAACTCAACAGTTCTGTTAGCACTTTGTGGGGATATTTATATTGGAATTTTCTGCTCATGTTTTATACTATGTTTTTATAGCCTCATTAGTCACTCTAGAGACAATTTTCTTGTAACAATCTTCCCACTCACCCCCTCTTTTCAAACAATCAAAGAAAGAAAGAAAGAAGCACCCAAAGTAGCTGCCCCCAACACTTACTCGGAGCGTGTGGTCCCAGGAGCCCGAGCAGAATGCTGTTCCATCCGGAGAGACCCGCAAGGTGCTGACACGATTTTCATGTCCAAACAGAATGGATACCCGGGACCCTTTCAGCACATCCCAAACATTGATGGTGTAATCATTGTAGCCTGCAAACAGTAGGCGACCTACAAAGAGAATGGAATTTCACAGAGTGCGGTCCTAAGGAACATCTTGTATGCAGCAAGGGCCTTCTTGCAGGACATCGATCACCCAAGTGAGCCACAAGCCAGCTTTCCCATGCCACTCTCTGCAAACAGCAACCCTTGACCACTGTTCTCCAGGCTAGCTGTGCTCCTCTTAGGCAGCCCTGCTCCACTGCTGAGCTAGCCATGTTGAATGCTGAACCAATTAAAATGTATTAGTTAAAAATATAGTTAAATTTAATTAAATTATATAGAATCTGTTCAGTCATTAGAGATGGGGAATGACTCCAAATCACAACAGACTGGAGACCACTTCAACAGCCAATGTAGGGTAATGATATTTTGCTCAGACTTTCCACAAGAAGTTGAATACAAATGGTTGAATGATTAGTAGACAATTTGTTAAGTGATTCATTCCCAAGGGGATGAGCTGTGGGCTTGTGACCATGACAGCGACATTTGCCTCTGTCCCAGGGGGGAGGGCAGATCACCACCCACTCATCCCCATGCAAATCTGCACTTGTGCTGGAGCAGGAGGGAGAAGACTGGAGCTCGTGTCTCCAGATCTACAGTGAAAAATGGTAATATATCCGTCTTCATGCTCCTCTAACATACGTTAACTATTAGTCATTTATTATCCTTTTAAATACTATTTGTGTAAGTGTGCCTTGTAGTCTAGTTACATTTCTTGTTTCCTTTGAAATGTTTTTAGTCATTATTGTGAAATTCTAGCCCAGCTGTAGTTAATGACAAAATATTTCCTGCCTTCAGTAGGGCCAGGAAAATACTTTTCATTGCTACAATAAAGCAATAGCCAGTGAGGTTATTTAAAGAGTAATTCTTTTTACAGAGACAAAAAGAGTATTCCATGTGTCAAATGTTTCTTTTGATACTTAGTATTACTTTTAATAACAAAGGCTTTACCAAGTTAAACTGGTAAAACTTTATAGTTCCCCTCAAATCCCGACACTAAGATAACCTCCAAAGTTCAGGACTCACCACTGAGAGAGAAGTCTACGCTGGATGCTCCAAAAATGATGCTCTCTTTGGAATAAATTGCTACTTCTCTGTCTGCACGAAGGTCATATAAACGACACTAGGATTAGAACAAAACCAACACGCATGCCTTAGTAAAGGCTGGAGTTAATGACTACCACATTCCATTAAAATAACAGGAGTGTGAAGGACCACAGCCTAACATATCACGGGAAGCGGCTGCTTGGCTTCTTCCCCTTCTGCTATTCTTGCCTGCTGTAACAGGGACTCCTCTGGAGTCTAACAGCAACCTAAGCAAAACAAAGCTGTTTTGTACAAATTGAGTGAAGGACTTGCTTTTCCAAACCTTTGGAAAAGGCTTCTGTAAGCCTCTTCTGTAAGCTTGCTTCTGTAAGCCTCTTCTGTAAGCTTACTTCTGTAAGCCTCCTGCCTAAACTGCTACAAAGAGATGAGTGGTGAGCTTTGGACCATGGCTACCCATTGAAAGTCCCTCTTGCTTCCCCACCATGGTTTCCTACATATTAGGGCATCCTGCTGCTAAGGAGGTACACAGGAGACAGTCTCTAAAGAAATAGTTTAGTCACAGCTGGAGTCTGTGAGACAGAGGATTAAATCACTAGTAACCTTTGAGAACACAGACCACATGGCACAGCACTCAGACACTCCCTTGGCATGGGGAAGCCTAGATGGTAGTCCTTGCTCTGAGTAAGACAGGACAGCAAACAGCCCCTGCCCATCCATGAGGCCTCTGTGTCTGAAAACCCTACATGAAAATAATTCAAGTGGGATAAAACATTATTATACAGACCTCTGGATGTTCATTTCTCATGGAAAATTCCCAATCACCTCTACTACCTGCACTTCCTGTTTTTATTATTTGCCAGCATACTTGGGTATGTTTAACATGGAAATAATCTACAGGCAGACCAGACTTCATTGCCATGCATAAAGGCAGTCTGTTAGCCTGAAATCAAAATGCATTTTTGAATCTATTTGAACTGAAAACCTTCCTCAGTAAGTTAAGTTTAAGCAAACACTGGCCAGATGGGTTTGCTAATATTAAGACTTTACAAATGAAAAATGGCTGCTATTCAAGCCTGCACATAAAGGAGAGGCTGTTTTATTCTCGTGGAGGTGGGGAGCTGCCAGGTATGTGAAGTCCAAGTCTCCAGTGCTCCAGGTTGATGAATAATTCCATCAGGCTGTCCTGATAGGAAGCTGGGGTCACCGCAGGTGACAGCGCTGCCATGTGAGCATGCTTTTATGGTCTCCCTCCAGACAGTCAGGTTTATCTGTTCCTTGGAACCCCTAAGCATGCAAATCAGGTCAAGGATACCAGTCAGTGCATCGGTATATACACTGAAAACACCAATCTCTTAATTTAAAGAAACGGAAACTGTCAAAAACTCTGTCAAAAGTACAGAGATGGAATTTCCCATTCTCCTGCTCAAGTCAGGGGTGCCAGGAAGAGAGAGAGAAAAAAAATCAGATAAATTAATAAGAGCCTGTGGTACTGGGCATAAAAAGAGAGCGCTCTTACTGTAGTTTAATACTGGACAATTTCTCCATCTCACTACCTCAGCATCTTGGTACCACATCTGAAAGTGCAGAGAGCCACTGTACTCACCACAGAGCTAGAGGTATTATTTTATAATCACAGCTTTTAAGACCCCAAAGCAGTGTACACTCTCTCCAGAAGAGCCTTAGATCACCTCTACATCCAGTGAAGACACAAGGAATGATTCTATTGAGCTTAGCTAGTACTGCAGTAGACTCAAAACTTGCAATGAGGGTAGAGTACTTTTATAATGTGTTCATCCTCATGCAACTCTGTGATGTTTGAATAAACAGAAGAAACAAGGTCCCAGCTGCCTCCCAGACATCTGCTCTGGAGATATACTTAACTGCCAGCGCAGTCCCCACAGGGCTGTGATACAGGCAGAGCCTGGTCCTCCATGGGGACCCACCAGCTGCAGGGAGAGCCACCAGCGCTATGCATGACTCAGGGGCCTGGAGGCACTCAAGAGGTTAGTGGCATTTTGCATACAATGTGCTGACCACAATTACCTGTCAATACGTACTGTTCCCCTCCTAGCAGCTTGCTCATAGATAAGGAAGATCATCTTGGATAACCTGGATGTGGTGATTCACCTGGCAGTGACTCAGGCTGAGAGGGAGGAGATGTACATGGCCAAGGCCACCCTTGGACCCTACTGTCAGGGTGCACAGTGCTGAGAGAGTCTGCCCAGCTCTGCACTAAGCCCACTGCCTCTCTGCTTGCTGGGACACATTCAGTCATGTTCAGGCTCCCTTCATATCCTTGCACTGTGCTGCTGCTTCTGACAGAAGCTGCAGTATTTCATCTGGCTCCTTCCATTTGTGACCAACAGCTGTAGAAAGCCAAATCTCTTCCAGTAAGACAAGTAATTTTGATCATGAAACTTCAAAACACAGAAAATCTGAAATGAGTATTTGGACAGTACCTCATGTAGAAAAAATTGCAGAGGTGACTTCCAAAGTGCTACTTGATTTCCCCTACAGCATTATATATACTATTTATCTTCATATTACTATAATAAATATTATGCATTAATAGTAATATGTATTTCATATTTTTTGTTACTTACTGTTAGTGTGTTTACTATATTATATATACTATTTCTGCAACTTTTGTGTCACAGGCAAGTCCCCTGTGGATGTGACCCAGTCTTTTAGGAAAATCAGACTCGGGAAGTAGCAGAACTCTCCTAAATCTGGTTACTTTTATTTATTTTTATATATATATATGAATTGACGTACCGTGGCATCATCCGAACCAGAGGCAAAAGCATCCCCACTTGGGTAGTATCTGTGCACAAGTGAAAAAAAGACCAGAACACATTACATGACATTACTTGGATGAGGTCAGACTTCAAAAATAGAACCAGCACATTGCTCAACATCACAAATGTGTCCTCTCCCAGAAACATACTGACCTGACACTGTTGATATCTGAATCGTGGGTTTCAAATGACTGGATGCACTGACCAGACCGCATATCCCAAACCATGGCTTTCTTATCACATCCCTAATAAGACAAAAAAATTCACTATTGTTGTGCAAATGGAGACATTCATCACTCATGTGTCTGACACATGTCACGGATCCCAGCTACATTAAAAGGCTCAGAACATCACTGCTCTGAGGGGATTTAACCAGCAAAGCAGCCCCAGGGCTGGCTGTACTGGTACCCCAAGCCTGATGCAGCTGCAGTTAGGAGCAGAGTATGCTACAAAGGCTGGAGCCTCAGTGGTGCTGCAGACCAGCGAGGGCACAGCACTGCCATGCAGCACAGTGGGGTGCTGACAGGCCCGGGGGGGGGGTGCGCAGGCAGCCCCATACTAAACAGCACTCACAGCCTTGCTGTGCTTGTGCTGCTGCTGTACCTGTGCCAGCAGTCCCACCATCCCACAGAGCTGCATTACTGACTCATTCTCTTACCACTTAACATACCCAGCATAAAAAATTAATATGCAGAATTTAAAGTTTTATAACTAATTCTCTTTATACACTGAAATAGAAAATGAAATAAGTGTATCTGGAGGGTCTCTTGCACAGCCAGTTAACCCCTGCTGTGGCTTTGCAACCACTGCTCAATGGCATGCTTGGGATGAGGAAAGAGGCATAACAGCACTTTAACATCTCATTGTCAAGCTCTGACCTGCCTTCCAAGCAATGCTTTGAAAAGACCATTTAACATTCAGTGCTTGTTGTGAGGTGCTCAACATCCTGAATGCTTTGGGCAAGGGGCTCAGCCCATGTACTCTGCAACCTCCTCGGGGCGGGAGCCACCTTGTAGACCTCCTAGGTGTAGAGTCATGATCTGAACCGGGATGTCTCAATTGTGGTGTCTGAACTGCTTTAACAGTTGTGGTGGTCTTTTAAGAGGATCAGGAGATTTGAACAGATACGCCCCTGCTGAGGGGCGGGCTGTAGGTAGGCTCAGCTCGGGGGGGGGGGGGCTCAGCCTCTCTGAGGCATGTGGAAGCATGGGGCAGGTCAGGACATTGTTGCTTCTGCCAAGTGAGCGTGTCCTCCTGCCCAACGGACTGTACCACACATCATTTACTTTTAAGCAAATATGATTGCTAATTAAATTAAACACTCTTCACAATTCACATCCTTCTGTCTTTTTTTTTTTTTTTTTTAAATTCTCTTGTTAAATGAAATCCCAGTTTTCTACTAATTATGTCATTATTTAAAAGAGGTAATGTTCCTTTGTACCAGCTTGTGGTTTCTGCACAGAGGAAACAAAACAAGATAGAGAACATTCTGGACTCAGCATATTTGCCTCTCAAGCCCTGCCACAGCCCAAGCCTTTGTATCGCTTCCATGGGCCCTGTTCATAGTGAAGTCCCTGGGAGTTTGGGGGCAAGACCAATCTGACAAGCTGGTGATTTGTCTCCTAAGGTTTTGAAGGAGAAACCAGCACCTGTCTGTAGAGAGATGGGACCCTCGAGTGCCATCCAACTCACTCTGAGGGCACTGAGCTGAGGAAACAGCCCTGAACTCATCCAGGAGGGCTGGGATTTTCACTTAAGCCACTAAGTACAACATCACCCAGTTGACACACTAGTGTCTTGGCATTGTTTATTCCAGCTCAGGATTACTGTATGACATAGACATAATACATAAGGAGTCTCTCTATGCCACCATACCTTCAGGTTGCACTGTTTTGGCTCTACCTGCATTGACAGCATAAGACAGACCTTCGCTGAAGCAGTATTTTGCATGTGATGAATTAAGCAAGTCCCTGTAAGCACAGACATGCCCAAGCTGCTGCATCTACAAAGTATGACATGTTCTCTCAGCAGTACCATAGCTGCTTGTGATTCTTTGCCCTATAATAAGCTGAGCTGTTCCTAGGGAGAATGAATCTATCCTTTCTGGGAAGCAAGCTTGGTGACAGGAAAGCCCGGGAGGAGTAATGCACTTGGATGGAATTAGCTTTCAGTCACGCTTTGGAGCAGCTGTGCTAGCAGCAGGCAAACTGGGCCAGTGTGCTGGGCTCTGCTCCTGATGGGCCAGCCAAATGTGATCGAAGAGCCAGAACAGAAGAGGCCCAGGTTTATTGTGCAGGGATGGGACCATGACTCTGAGCACAAGTGGAATCCCCTAATCCATGGTTGGCACCCTCTGGCACAAGGGGCTCCTCCATCAGCAAGCACAGGACCAGCCCCGGGTCAGTGCTGGTGGGGCTCAGAAATCAGGTACCTTCAGCAAAATTATTGGTAGTAACCTGCCTTCAGTAAGAAGTCATCTCAGCTCCTGCCAGCTCTCACCTGCACACTCTGATGTGGGAAAGACCAGAACCACCTGAAAAAGGAGCTGACCCCATCCCACCTATGCCTTGGCTGCCTCACTGCCAGGCTGCATGCCAATGGCTCAGCTGCCTGGATCAGTGATCCCTCAGCAGCAGGACAAGATGTGGAAGACGCCCCGGGTACTTTCCCGGAGCACTGCTGCAGCCCCAGCAAGGGTTGTCTGTTCCTCCGGGCCAGGACAGGGAGCGGGCAGTGTTCCACTGATGAAGGGGCTTTAAATACCTCTAGTACCACTGGAAGGCACAGGGGACTCAACAACAGCTGAAGATGTGGCCACACCTCATCTCCTTGCTCCAACTTGTACGAGGGTTTACCAGCATCCAAGCTACCTCTTGGCTTCTGAGGAGTGGTTGAGGGACACAGTGGCACGTGTGTTATTTGTGGCCCCATTTCGATGCCCTGAGCAGCCGCCTGGCACATCCCATCTGGCTCCAGAGAGCTGGACATGAGAGAGAAGCCAAATGTGGGAAGTCATCTGCTGTGCCAGGCTCCTATCCACAGGGGCTCACACCTCTGCTGTGGTTCGAGCCCGCTGCTCTGACTCTGAGCCTTTCCCTGCCCCGCAGAGGCGTGTTTTGATGTCAGGCTGGATTGCTTTGGTGTGGGGTGGAATTTGCTAAGTAAGCAGAACTGCAGTCAGACTGGCTGGGTGGGTTTGACCCCACACTCCGGGGTTTAATTTGCTCCAGCTTGGAAAATGTGCTTGCAATGACTGGATTGCACTAAGGCTTCCAACACGTACTCCAGCACTCTCTCAGTGATCACGAGCCTCCTCCTTTGCTGCCTTTTACACATTCCTTAATTTTATATTATGATAGGAAGCTCCTGCTTACCCCAGAGACAAAAGTATTTCCTGTTTCAGAAGGGGCCAGATCCAGGCACAGGACATCAGCTCCATGACCATGGAAACTCTGTAGAAGCTGCCCGCTCTCCACATCCCACAGAGCACAAGTTCCATCTCCACTTGCTGTCAGGATCTATAGGATGTGGCAAGAAGAGTCACAATGCAAAAATCAGATGATCTGCAAGTTCACAAACAAGTGACATTCTATAAACACACCAAGAACAGCTTTAATTCAATGAAACATGCAATAAATCAAAGCCATAAACTCAATGTGAACCTAAGCACAGTTTATGGTTTTTATTTTTAAGGAAAGAAGCTGGAGTGGAAAGGAGTGTTGTATCTTCATAGCTTCAGTAATGGTCAGTTTTATGCAGTGCATTTGGAGAATTGATAGCAATAAGGATCTGCTGGCATTTCCATATCCTCCAAAAAGGAGGTAGAACCAGACAGGTATTTCTGTCTGCCCCTGTATTTAACCCTATCCATATTTAAGCTGCTGTAATTCAACCTGTGTCAAGAGCAGAACTGTTGGAGTCAAGAATACCTGTTCAGCTCTTTAAGTTTTTCTTTCTTCTTGAAATAGCCAGGTTAACCTCAATTAGTTGGGCTTAAGGCATGGATTTTCTGAAAGGGAAGTAAGCCTGTCTAGACAGTTGTTTGTAAGTCCATCACCTCTCACTTGTCCAAATCCATTTGTGTGTGAAAGGGCTTGAACATACACTGACCAAACCCAGCTCCCAGCTTCCCTCTGCTACAGCGCTTGTAGAAAGCACATGTGATCAGTGCTTGTTATTGTGCCTAAATCCTGATGATGGTCAATTGTTCAAAACTCCCCCTTGGCATCCAAAGCTGTTATACAATCGCAGGTTCTGTAGGGTGAAAGAGTCCCTGTGCACTGGTGTGGAAGAGGCAAGTGTGAATGTAGGAGAGCTCTCAGCCTTGTACACAAGTTTTTCTCACGGTCGCTGAGAAAACTCAAGGGGTTGCAGTGGGTAGTTAGAAATCAGCAAGAAAATACTCATCAAGAAGAAAATGATCATGAAACCGTTCACAGAGCTGCACAAAGGTTAAACACGGAACATGTATTACAGGTGCTCCAAAAACTGCTCCCATAAACAGAGGTCTGCAAAGCTGCAGAACAAACTGTTCCGAATCCTGCAGTAGAGACACTAATATACACGAAGGTGATCATAGTGGAAGAAAGTCATGACTTGTCTTTCTGACCAGCTTTTGAGCCCAGATCAATGAACTTCCCTGTTCTGAGGAATATTTGTACTTGGCTGAGGAATGAAGACTTTCAGCTCTGAGGATTTGCTCTTGTAAGAAAGATACGAGGGGAATAGGAATAGCTAAAGGGATAAGAGAAGGGTCTGCTGGCAACACAGCTAATGCTTAAAGAGAAAGGTTATGGACTTAATGTTAGGGCATTGCTATTGAAAACCAAACCAAAAGAACCCAAAAATCCAAACCCAGAAGGAAATTATCAATCTTTGCTACCAGACTCCCACTTGCTGCATGAGGGGCTCCAGCAGCACCGGATGGGGATCTTGGCTGGCGGCAAGAGGCAGCACTTGCACAGGGCAGCGGCCAGCAGGGACACAGCCACTACCAGGGGTGGGAGCAGCAGTGAGGCCAGAGGTGCCACCCTCATCTCTGCCGCCTCTGCCATCGGCACGGGCTTCATCCTGCTCCTCAGCCCAGCCGCACTGGCAGTATGTCCGCCTGTCCTATGCAAAACACTTGAGATCCCAATTAACTGCTGCTATTAATACACATGGAGCACTGTCACATGGGGAGCATTATCACACGGCAGAGCTCCACATACCTAATTTAGAAAGCGAGGCTCTCCGTGTACTGAGGGATGGGAGGCTCTCTCTGGCAAGGCTGATCTGGGGCACTGAGAACAAGGTGCAGGTCGCCCAGCCCTGCAGCTCAGCACTTGTCTTGGCCCAAGTGGGAACATGATGAGGAGCAAGGATGGTATCCTGTCTTCCAGCACTCACACAGCCTAAGAGTGGCTTTAATCAGTGATGAACCACCCCACATCTCTCTTTCCACTGCACTGCCCACTGGCACACCAACTCCTAAACTCCTGTCTTTCATTCCTCTGAGGGGAAAACCAAGCCATAGTTAAAGAGAGCATCCACGGCAGAGCAGCAGCATTCACAGCACCAACAGTGGGTGTTGGACCTCTGCCACGTGCTAGGGCTGCTCCAGGACAGGTACCACATCCCTCAGTGATGCAAGCAGGGAGAGCAGAGCTGCTCCGCACACAGCTGGCAAAGCTCCTGCTCAGTGTGCTCATTACAACATGCACCCTCAAAGTTACTGAGTACTCTTAATTCTGGAGCCATTACGTAGAAGGGAAAAGACAAGAAATGTGGGATTCTCTAGGATCCCCTACATAACAGTGTTCTAACAGAAGCCTGGCCAACCCACTTGTCTGTATTTGTTTCACTAGCAATAAGCAGTCATATAAATGATCACTTATAAGCCTATCAATCACAAGAAAATTTCTTTTTAAAGTCTTTAGAAAAATCTCTGAATCACTGAATATAAAGCATCTAAGTCCTCTGTGGTATTATTTAACAGTAACAATAATTGCCTTCAATATCAATGCAGATTTCTGTATTTAATATGGAGAAAAAAGACCCAACTTTTCTTTCTGTTTCTTCTATGAAAAACAGTTCTTTCTCCTGTCATCGGATTTAATCATGATGCATATAAATATGGACAGGAAAGAGAATACTGGCTTTCTATCTCATCAAAAACATTCCACCTAATTTAGACTGCTCTAATTACGCCAGGCTCCTGCACAGTAAGGTCAGGGCTTAAGCAAGCCTGTGCACTGAGTACCTCCACCACTTGTTTCCATGGCAATGCACTTAAATTAGCACCTCGAAGTCATTGCAGACACCATAGAACGACAAACAACAACATATTCTTGGGCATCTCATGTCCTGAAATAGAAGCAATGAAAACTGATATTTCCTTCAGCAAAGCTCTAAGTATCTGGAAGAAGGGGACAAGGTATTCCCTTTCCAGCAGCTTTGCTGACACAGAGAGCAATGAAAATGCTCTCTTCTGCCACTTATTTTGCTGCAGAGCTGCACTGAGCAGAGCTTCAATGAAATTCGAAAACCAGAGAGGGCAGGGAATTATCTTGGCTCCTTTCATCATCTTTCATGCTCCTGGAGAAAGAGATCTTTGATATTCACTACAGAGGAAGGCCGTCCTGGTCTCAGAAGATCTGCATTTAGTTCCTAGATTTGCCACCGTCTCCCACCATGGGCCTCTCTGCTCCACCTCCGCTGCTGACAGATGAGGATAGCATCACTCCTTTTCCTCAAGGGAACACACCACTGCATGTATAGACCATGGGGCTGGCCTTACAGGGCCATCCTTGACCTCAAACATCTCACTCAACAAAAATACCAAGCATTAAAGCAAAAGTGGGCTGGATGCCCAAGACAAAGCAAGCAAACAACACAGTCTCCATTGGCTGGCACAGCACATACCCAACCTAGTCCTGGTGAAACTGGGGTTCTAACTACTTGTGTTAGGTTTTGCTCCTAAAAGCAGAAGTCAGCACAGAACCAGCAAGCAGAGAACACACAGGTACCAGTGAGCTCCCTCTGTGGAAGCGCAGGGATCACAGCCTGGCTGTGGGCTGTGACAAGCATCTCCTCACAGCAGCTTTTGCAGCATCTTTATTGTCCTCAGCGAGGGTGTTCCAGCAGCCCTTGCATGGAGCAAGACATGGCCCTGGGTGCAAGGAAGGTGACTTGCATTGCGTATGAGTGCAGCTCGTGTTAAGTGTTGCAGGACAGTGAGCAGTGGGTAGGGAATGCATTTACCTGCATGTCTGAGTTAGTGAAGCTGCAGGCAGACAAGTAGTTTGTATGCATTGCAACCGATTTCTTCTTTGCAGCCATATTCTCATTTTTGTCAAATGTCAGAGGATACACAGAACACTTGTTGTCCAGGCCACTAAAGAGAGCAATAATAGCAATAACAGAGAGAGGGTAGAACTGGTTAAAACTGCAACGACAAAAGGCAAGTGGTGATAAGAAGGAAACCACCTGTCAGTGCTGCGCTGCCAAACCCTTACAAGTACCGACTTCCCTGTATTGTGCTGCCCGGGATCTCCCTGCACAGGGAAGCCCCAGCTGCCTCACCAGGCTGGCTGCTTTACAGAACTCCAACAGCTGCACCCGATATTTCTGACCCTCATGGAGTTTATAAATGGCGCTGAATGAAACCTCACCAAAATATAACCCAGGAGGTGACAGAGCAGTCACCTCAGGGGTAGCTTCACACAGAGCCAAACTGCCGGCTTTGTGTTGACATCTGTCACTGAGCATCAGTAGTAAAGCATCGTTATTTAACTACCTTGGCAAATTTAACCTAACTCCTATGGAAGAGATGGTATAGCAAGTAGTGGGGGTGAAGACAAGGCTTTAGCAGAAGCACTGATTTCTATAGCTGACATGTCCTTCCTGGACAGTTGCACCAGTTAAAACGTGTCTCCCAGGCCAAATGCAGGAGTCTTTTCTAAAGGCTTTGTCTTCTGTCTGACCCCTTTCTAGAGCCATCGTACATCAGCCCTGCCATAGTCCCTGGGATCCCAGCAGACTATCAGTGCTGGTTCCATGCCTTCTATTATGTGCACAGCACTTAACTGACAGGACAACAGAAACAGAGAATTAGGCAGTGCAATGCATGTGTGCCCTCACTGTCTCTCTTGCAAGTATGAAGACAGAGCTTTCTTGCCATTCTTCAAGATTCAATCAAAGCCATCCTGCTTCCGGACTCCCTCTCCACACACATTTGTGGAGTCAGCCTGTCTGCCTCAGCCTGCTGCTTTCTGGATTTCCAAGCTGCACAGTGAAGTCTCCCTTTGTTCCTTTCTCTTGCCCCAAGCTTGCTTTGTCTCTCTGATCCACCCAGTCTCTTATGAAAAGATGCTTTGCCAACATTTCATCTTTATTTACCTCCCCTGCATAAACTCAGTATTTTCAAACCTGAGTCCTCAGAAAACTTAAAGATTATAAAAGATGAAGTTACTTCTCCCCACCCCATCTTGGCAAGATCTAGTCACATGCTGGTTATCATTCATGACTAATGTCTATGTCGTAGAAGAAAAAGTGAAAAGTAAGACCAGGGTTAAAGCTCTCTCCTTTAGAAGATATACCCAACACATAACCAAACTGGAACAGAGAAGTTACATGCATGCAGAATTCCTAACCCATGATATAAATACTGAAAGAGGATTATTTTCCATGCTTACACAACAAATGTTATTGCACTGAAGTCAGTGAAGATAGTATGTACAAGCCATTATGGGAATAGAATCAGAAGCACTGAATGTAGTCCTTCCACCCACAGTCAAGGCACAGAGACTTCTAGCTGTCAGCATCTAAAGGCACAAGGACACTGCTACCAATCAAACTAACTCCTTTGGGAGAGCAGCTGTGGGAACAGGGAACTTACCCACAAGCAATGGCACATCCAGAGGGGGCATATGCACACGCCATCACCCAGGTACACGGCATCGTCACTGCATGTTCCTGAAACACAGCATCTCTTTAAAATGGGATGTCTGTTTCTCTCATCAGTGCAAGGAAAACAGTGTAGAGTAGCAAGTTCAGTATTTCTGTAGGACATCCTGAGGGTCAGTGAAAGGTGTTTCCCCCAGCCATAACTCACATGTAAGGTTGGGACACCCTTATGCAGAACCCAGCAGGATGGGCAGTCCTGACACTTGCCACCTTATTCACGCACTCCAACCTGATCAAAGAGCATGTTTTATTTGGGTTACTCAGTGCTATAAAAGGTCCCAATGCTGCACTGTAAAAGCGAGTTACAAACAAGCTGTTTTTCTCAGCTGTGTGGAGCAGGAGTCATGAGGCAGCCCTGACAGGGGCTGGCAGAGCAGCGGTGCCATTGCACAGTGAACACCACAGCTGAAGGATCCCTGGTGACCACATATGGCACCTGGTATGGGGTTACCCAGGGAGGGCCTCTGCTTTGCTGGGTGGGCTATGCCCCCAGCTGGGAGCCCTCCCTGTCAGCAAAGAGGCAGGATCAGAGCCTCCCACTGACACCACAGCAAACTCCCATCCCCTGACAGGGATTTTGCTCAAAGACAGGTCAAAAGAGGTGGTTTGCCCTTGGCCCCCTGGTTTGACATGCTGGTGGAGGTTTGCATGTTACCCTATCATCGTGCAGCCCCCTGTGACACCTGCAAGCCCTCAGCCCTCCATCTTATCCCACTATCATGTGCCCTGTGCACAGGAATCAGACTTCTGCTAAGTTTCACTTACCTTGTTGGTAGTGAAGGAATCCCATACGATCACCTTCCCATCCTAAATGAAAGCACACAGAGAGAGAAACTGAGGCCCTCCAGAGACATAGTTATCAGCCTGCTTCTTAGATATGGGAATACTTGGCTGCTCAATTCCATCCACCAGTCTGTTATGTCATTAAATTTTTATCCCCATTTTAACAATGGCACAATGGTCACAGTGAAGCATCAAGGAGACACTCCTCAGTAGTGCCAGTTATGCCTTTGACCAGAAGAAAGGTGTATTTACTCCTCACCGAGATGACTAATGTTGGCTTAAAAGATGGGGTTTTTTTAATTTCTCTTTCCCTCATCCCCTTCCTTTTTAGTGGGTTTATGAGAAATCCTCTCACTTGCAGGATGGGCAGGACCAGCAAGAGCATTACAAATACAAGAGGTGGCCTGTGTTACAAATCATTTGTTGCAGCACTCATAGGGACAATTTATGGACATTGCATGGTTTATTCATCTTCCTTTTCCTGTATTTTCCTGGTTTTCCTTTCTCTCTACACTTACTTAACCTTCAATTACCCACTGATACAATCTGCTGAATAGCCATCGTGAGACCCCTCCACAGAGAGCAACCAAGCGCTTTGCGTATGCCAGCTGCACTCATGGCAGCTATACACATAATGCTTTATGCACATAATATTGTTATACTCCCTGCATCACAAAAGCAAAATGTTTATTACTGAGCAACCATTATTGGTGTACCTGGACTCACTATGGTTCTTAACTAGAGTAAAAAATGCTGAGCTGCATTACAACTTGCCTTGTTCAGCTTTCTTAGCTGCACACTGACATTTTAACCACTTCAGAAAACGTGACATCAATTATTTAAAATTACTCTGTGTTGAGATCACCATGAATGGTAAAAACACGCAGTAACTGAAGGGAAGGTGGCTTGCAATGCAGATTGCCTATTTTTATCCCTCAAGTGAGACCCCTGACAGATTTCATATAGGTCAATGAACAGCTGTGAGATGCAACAAGCTCACTCACTCCATACTGGGCTCAGGACAAACCAGGGGATCTAGAAAGTAATTATCTCATTACCTCCAGCTCATGAGACTGGTCTGGAGCAGGTGTTAAGAGTGTTTCTCAACATGCCCAAGCAAAGCAGTAAGTCTGGGAGGATGTTTGATGCTCTTAAGGCTGCAGCGATCATACAGACTGCCAAAGAAATGTCTGTGCACAGAAATCTTTTTCATCCTTCCCTTTTCCTGGTTATTTTCTCTGAACACATAAACTGATACTAAATATTTCATCGTAAAGAACAAGGAAATAAAAGTAGCCTCAGATAAGCTCTGTTTTCTATTGTAGTATGGAATATGGGGAAAACCTATATATGACTGGACAAGAAATACTTAGGCTATTAGCTACAACAGGTGTAGTGATGATCTTGGATTTATGCTCTCTAAACAAATACATTGCTTTAATGGCACCTTGAAAACATTTACACTGTGCACAGGTATCATCTACAAATACTGGCATATAGCACAGACAGAAGATTTGTATAGTGCCCAACACTAGCTTTGGAAACAGCTGCCCAACAGCGTACCTGGGAAGAGCTCACAATTCTTCTCTTGTCTTTGCACCAGTCCATACAGAGAACTTTATTTCCATGGCCCTTCAGGGTCCTCCTGGTCTTCATCACAAACTGGCCCAGTGCCTCCACACGCTCTGCCACCTGATGAACTGTAAACAGCTGATGTTTAACAAGAACTGCATCAAAGCTTTTCCCTGGTAAATCTCTATGTTATGAGTAATGCTACTTGGAGGAAGTAATCCGTGAAGTCTGGGCGTATAGTGCAAGCCAATGAACTCTGCTTCAGAGCTGGCAGGTAGTAAAACCAAGGTGAGCAGTGTATGAACATATTTACCAGAGAAAGAGAAGGGTTAATTCACTCAGAGCTTAAATTTGAGGGCTGTAGTAGCTATAGCTCTTGCAGACCATCACACTCAAGTAAAACTGGAAAACAGATTACCCTCTTGCCCCCTCTTACTTGAGAAATCCTTAAACTGGCTGAAGCTTGAAAGTGCACAGCCAGCCTGCAGCCTAACACATGTATCAAGGTACTCAGAAGTGAAGACCACTAATGGATCTTGGACAAAAAAGAAGTCATACAAAACAAGGCGGTAACATCAATTCTCCAAAGTTTCCTGTGATAAAACACTTCTTCTAGAAGTGAGAATCCTGGCTGCCATCACCTTCCAGTACCGCAGTACCAGCGCAGTGTGATATGGGTACTAACCACTGCTACTGGAGACTTCTCTGCTGTGCCATCACTTCTGGTGGCCAGGAAAGCACTGAGGGCCAGGGCACAGCTCTGAGTGAGCAGGGAAGCTTGGCATTTACTATAGAAGTGAGCTACTCAACCTCTCAGCAGTGTCTATGGACATTATGGACTTCATGAGTGGTCAGCTTTTTCTTTCATGGGAAACAGTGGGCAGGCAAGGAACTTTACTGAGTAGCATCGTCTGGTGGTGGTGAAGTCTCACAGCAGAGTGGAGGTCCTGAGGCATCAGAATTCAAAACTACTCTGCCTAGAGCAGAGTTAATAGGCTCCAGTGCTTACCTGTGTTGTTTGTCCACACACAAACCTAAGAAGATCCATCTGCTGTTGGCTAAGGGGGCAAGGTCTGATTCAGTCATTGAAATGAATGCACAAGCTCACATGCTTTAATGAGATGGTGAAGGAAATACAAAGTTTTTCAATGCCATACTGGAGACTGAGCTCCACACCCCATGTGGCAGGTGATCGCTCTGGAGCTGCATTGCTGCTTTATGCTTTGCACTCTTCTTGCACTGCAAGAAAGCTCATGGGCCAGGAAGGGCTGGCACAACAAGAGCAGGCATCCTTAACTTTGAGCTCCCTTCATGGCCCAGGGTCAGGGGAACAACTTCTGCCTAAGGCAGAGACTGATTTCCAGTAGATCAGCTTTTCATGAGTTGCCTTTCAAAACCACGAGCCCCGCAGGCTGTGCAGAAATAACGTATTCACCTGCTCAACCAGTCTCACCCAGCCTCACCCAGCCAGGGGACAAATACTGTCCACCATCCCTGACAATTTGTCCCCGCTATCTCTAACATGAGGTCAGAAGCAAGTTTCTGAGAAAGCAGCATACCAATCCACTGAGGAAAGATACATTCTCCCTACTTTACCCATGGAAACCTGCCAAATGATTCAATCAAAAGGCATGAAAACACAGGACAGGAGGTTATCGTCGCAGCTGGAAAGATGCCTGTGTCCAGAACATATCTGAGAAAACAAACGTTTCACAGACAATGGACAAAGTGTTCCCATTATGTCAACGCAGCTGAGACTGGAATTGTCTGGTTTAGCCTTTCTGATTCTCTGAGGACACTTATCTCCAACCACAGCCATAATAATCCTGCACCCGCCTAGCACAGGTTTTAGAGGCAGATAATTATTTTGAAGCATTCTCCAATATTGTTTCAAGATAGTTTAAAATTATGCACTCAGCAAGCAGATCAGCTAAAACCAATAAGGAGCTTGAATGGTGCTACAAAGGTCCAGGTAAAACAGGCTATTTTGTCTAAAACATGTCATTCGCCCTGAACAGGAGGTGGGAGCTTGATGCAGATACTATTGGGTCTTTGAACTCTTCTGTGCTGGAAGTTCATTTGGTCCTAATGATCTCTTCTGGGCCTTAAAATTGGCAGTTTGTGTGAACAAAACAAACTTTTCTTTACACCTCAACTTTAAGCGTTTAAAATCCTTAAAATTGTAAGATTGCAAATCAAATGCATGTTTGGTATGTCCTTTTCCTATCCACATTTTTGAGAGCTGCTGTTCAAAACCAGTTGAACAAATAAGGGCAATCCTAGCTCAGCCAGCTGTTTGTTTTGGGAACCATAGAGGGAAAACCACGATCAGAGCAAAGAAATGTCCAAGATACAATTTTAGATTAGAAAAAAACACCCAAACCAAAACAAACCAACAAAACCAAACCAAAGCAGAAGAGATGCTTTGTTCTGAAACTTGCAGTCTCTGCAGAATCAGTTCTTGCAGATAAGTGAAAAAAAAACCTCTGATACAGAATCAATTATATGAAATATCACGAAGGAGCCTCATTCTACAGAAACATAAGATTTCTGTTTTCAAAATCATGTCATAGCTATACAAATACAGCCTTCCAACAGATTTTGCATATGACAAAGACATAAATGTCCTATGACTATCAATGACATGTAAAGTTAGTGTCTCTGCAATAATAGGGAAAACTCCTTGTGAGCAAAAATGGATTTAAGCATATTCTTCAGACATCTGCTAAAGAGGACTCACTATTTCTCATACAGAAATTATACTGTAGGAATATGATGTTTTATGATGTTTCTGTAATGAGGACATCTCCATTTGTTTAATGATTCCTATTAATACGATACTCACATAATGTGTGATTGTCTAATTTAGACAAGAAAATGCTCTATTTACTCCAGAAAAAAAAATCTCTTTAATCTTCCCCACCTGAAATGTAAGGATGTTTGCCAGTCCCTCAGTCTTATAGAACAGTCAAAGCTTAAATGCTGGATCAGGCTCACATTCCTTTCCAATATTAGAGGCATCCAAACAGATGAAAGAAAAGTTTTAATGACCCATTAATATTTCTATTAGAGTGAGCTATATGATTTCAGAGGAATAAAACCCCTAAACTGTGATATATATCATTGTTATTATAAAAATTAAATAATAAAAATAAAAGGGATTTTTATCTCAGGACAGACGAATTAATACGCATTTTAGAAGCTCCATAAAAATAAGGTTAGCTTATTTTTCCTGAGCCGGGG
>JANRGW010041969.1:20403-68400 GCA_024733675.1 Psilopsiagon aymara | reverse complement strand
GAGCCGGCAGTGTGCGCTCGCAGCCCAGAAAGCCAACTGTATCCTGGGCTGCATCAAAAGGAGTGTGACCAGCAGGTAGAGGGAGGTGATTCTACCCCTATACTGGAGTGCTGTATGCAGTTCTGGTGTCCTCAATATAAGAAAGGCACGGACCTGTTGGAGTGAGTCCAGAGAAAGACCACAAAGGTACTTCAGAGGATTGAAGCACCTCTCCTATGAGGACAGGCTGATACAGTCGGGGTTGTTCAGCATGGAAAAATCTCCAGGGAGACCCTACAGCAACCTTGCAGTACCTAAAGAGGACCTATAAGAAAGCTTGTAAGGACAGCGACTTTTTACAACGGCGTGTAAGGATAGGACATGGAGTAATCCCAGTGAAATCTGAAAAGGGTCGTTCGCTTCACATTCATAGAGCTGATTGTCAATAGCTCCTATTTCATGAGAAAGCTCAGACATTTTTTGTCCACATTTACAGATAAATCTAGAACACTGCCATCTTAATTACTGTGGAGACTTCAGGAATGGCTCCATTTTTAATTTCTATGTTAGTTGCTCCCTTTCTATGTCAGAGAAATACCTGGTATTAAACATAATATAATTAATTTGAAGGCAGTTAGCTTCCTGAAAAATTCTATGTCTTATAATCAAATGGAAAATTGCAATCTTTTTTTTTTTTTTTTTTTTGCGGCCACTTTGGTAACTAAAAGTATTCCTAACAAGTAAATATTTTAAAATTATACCCAAAATACTCCGTAGTGTTTATGCATTCTTTCATAAGCAGATCTTAGGATCTTCTCATTTTAGAATATAATTTCTCTCTTGTACGTGTATGTTTTCAGTTGAGAGCTGCATGAAACATTAGATTTTAAGTCTGATTTGGTAACACTGAGCTGAGCCTAATCCTTGGGGAAACATTTATATTTCAGTGTTAGGCAATAGTTGTTAATGTTTATTCATGAAGGGTACATTTCTCAAAGAACCTATTTTAGGCAAAAACTAAGATGTCTTAACAAAAATTTGTGAGCAGATGTGGTAATCCCAAGTCATCTTTTTTAGAATCTTTCAGTTAATTTATTAACATAAATGTTCTGTTTAAGGAGTAGTTTGCTCTTTACTTATTTTTTTCTACCTGTTTCAGCTTGGAGAAAACAAGAGCTGGAACGGCCAGAATGTTGGGTTTCCTGAGCCAACAAGTAACAGTAAGTATTGCTTTCTGAATTTATATTTATACTTCGTTCTCTTTGTCTCTGTAGGAATTGGATTATTAGAGACAATGCTTTTTGTAAATATTTTAAGGTTTTTATTGCATTTAGGTGAATTAAGTCTTGAGTATCTTCCCTGTGAGTGTAGGTATGAACGAGTGCAGGAACAAGATTTTTATTTAGTCGTTGAATCATAAAGACCTTCAGGTTGTAGGGAATTTTTGGAGGTCATCTAAACTGCCCACTCAAAGCAGGGTCAGTACAGAGTGCAGACAGGATTGCTTATGTCTTCTTCTTCCAGTTCTCCAAGGACAGAGATTTCGTTGCTTCTCTCAGCAGCCTGGTCCAGTGCTTAATTATCTTCACTTTGATTTGTTTTCCTTTTATCCAAACCATAACATCTTCTGTTTGTTTATGACTATCATCTCCTGTTCTTCTGCTGCATACCTTAGTAATGTGCCTGGCTCCATCTGTTTGGCAACCTCTTTTTAGGTATTGGAATGCTGCTACTGGGTCCCCCCACAGCATATCACTGTCCTCTAAGCCTGATCATCCAAACAGATTTTCCTTATCTAGTAATTCATCTATCTAGATTCTAACGTCACTGCTTGGATACAAGGATGCCGAGGGAGGCACAATGTCAAAAACCTTGCTCAGGCCGAGGTAAATAACATCCACTGTCTTCCCTTCATAAATCCAGTCATTTTATCACAAAGGTGATCAGGTTGTTTAGGCTGGATTTTATCCTGGGTAAATTCATGCTCATTGTTCCCCGTGGCTTCCCCCCCCGTTTGTTTGCCCACCAATGCTTTCAGAGGAATTACTGCATGATTTTCCCAAGGACAAAGTGGGGCTGACCAGCCTGCCTTTTTCGATGATGATGCCTTTCTCCAGGCTTTGGAGACCTCTCCTGATCTCCATGACGTTTTGGAAGATAATAGAGTGGCCTCACAATGACACAAGCTCATTGACTCAGCACACTAAGATATATCCCATTTGGTCCAATGGACTTGTATGGGCTGAAAATTTCTCAAGACATCCCTGACCCTGATCAGGTTCTGCTACTGGTAATTCCTTTCTTCCTTGAGCTGTGTCTGAAGGCACAAAGGCCCAAGTGCCCTTGTTGCTGAAGACCAAATTTAGTTTTATTGCAACAGGTAATGAATAGGACGGACCTTTGTGACTTTACAGCTAGCGTTTTGCTGGTTAGAGATTTAAAGATAGTGTTTCTTCACTTATTCACTTTTCCATGAGCACTGGATTCTTCTCTTGAACTGTGTTGAGGTTTGAACTTCTTAAGAGTCCCAAACATCATCTCCCTTAACTAAGGATTGTAATAGAGATGGACACACATATAAGCTGCCTTCCATTTTTTGCCTCTATGTTTCTGAAGGACGTGGTCCTAAAAGCAGATTTTAAGGGGACTCGGTATTATTCCAGTATACATGCAGAATTTCCAGTCAGACCTGGGGAATAATTTCTTCTTCAACTTACACAGAAGTTTGCTAGTATTTAAATTACTATTGGATTCAGCACATGTCATTGTGCTTCCCTGAAAAGAAGGTTTCTATGCTTTCTAAGACCTTCTTATTTATTGCTTCCTTCCAGCCCTACCATCAATCCCCATCAATCCCATTCTAGTCTATTTCTGTTTATGTTGTCAAAATCTCTAAAGACATGGCCTCTGAAACATCTTCAAATGCTAACATTTTTAAACGTTAACGTACAGGAGTTTGAAGCAGCAGAATAAGACATCTAGCTTTCTCTCCTATCCCTGCAGTGCCTTGTAGCAGATATATTTATACATGACATCACAACCATCTACTACACCGACAAGAAAAAACAATCCCTTTCCCAGGCTTCATCTGGCAAGAAAACTTTGGCAGTTATACATGTGACTCCAAATCCAGAAGGAAAACACAAAGGCAAACTCACTCACCAGGACACAAGATCAACACAAAAATTATTTTAAACCTGTGCTGACCAAAGAACTTATTTTTCACTGATTGACCTGCTCACAGATGTTTTTGCAGCCACCACAGGCGATGTACAGAAACAGATTTTCATTCTGGGGTGCTTTTCTAATGCATGAAAGATATTTCTAGATGCTTTCATTTACGTTCTTCTGATCTCCAAGTAGCCTGGAAATCAAAGAAGATGCAGCTATCATGTCAGTAGACACAGAGCATTTATTTTTCATAGTCCTGTTCAGACACCATTGTGCTTAATCCCCTAACCCCTTTTTGAGGGTTGCAATCTAGAGGCAACATTAATAATAAGCAGCTGATAAAAGGGTATAATTTTTCATTTCATAGGGACTGTGCTATTGTTTTGCAAAACAGGAAGGGTTTGAATCCAAAATGTTACGAACAGGCATATATTTTTTTACCAATTCTTCAACTCTTCACCTCTAAAGGACCTTTTTCTTTGAGGGTATTTTCTTTAAAGTTCACAGCTTAACTGTGATTTTCTGTGATAAATGCATAAGAGAAGGATGAATATGTAACAGTTACACAGAGAGCAGGCCAGTCTTTCTTCACCTTGCATTTTCATCCAGGATTCATGGAAGACCTAGAAAAGCATTTTTCTTCTGCAAATGTGATACCATTTTTGCCTGAACAAATTTCGAACAGGGCTTCTTTTTCAGTTTCTCATTGAAACGTCTCTTGGTATTTCTAAACTGAAATGGTCTTCCTGATAGAAGTATAAATCTGCTGTATCAATTGGCACTCTATTAAAGTTTCCCTTTGTAGGCAGATACTCTTTCTTCGTGTGCATAATACGCTGTTTCCATCTGAAACTGTGTGAAATAAAACTGGAATAGTAAAGTGAAGTTGTATACTTTAATACAGTAAACAAAAATCATAACAGTCATATACTTTAGTACAGTAGAACAGATTTCATTGTACCCTTATGATGTGGTTTGGTTTTGCTGAGAAATACCCTACAGTCAGTGCATTTTTAGTATTCCCTATTAAATAGCCTGGAAAACTGACTCCTCTTGTTCACCTCTATTGTGTTACTTTTGCAGATAGCTTAGCAGCAAACTTCACTTCTCTTCCTCCTACTCACTGGCAAAGCTCCTTCTGACTGGTTTACTTCTTTACCTTTCCTCTTCATTTCAGAATCTTAATGGTGAAACAAGAAGCTATTTGTTTCTTGGTTTTGGATATCTTAGACTTTTTAAACATGTGAACTAATAAGAGCATTGAGTGAGGGTTTTTCTCCCTGATGCTTCTGTAAGAGATTTGGAGACCCTGTGGGCAGACCACAAGCATTTGCAGCCCATGCAGGAGATGTTTACTGTGAACAGAATGCTCATTTATCAGTCTGGGATTGACTTTGGGAGTTATTGACAAAAAAACAAAACATGACACAAATAAACGATCCTAATGCAAAGTGCGTTTTGTTGGAAACTTACTTTGGTTTTATATTTCTGGATGGGGTAACACAAACATACAGTATGTCTTCTAGGAGAAGCCGTAGATGAGCTATGAGAAACAAAAATACGTAAAAATGAAAGGAAAAAGTAACAGTGGTTTTATATATTATAATTCTAGGGAGGAAAAAATGACCCTAACTGGTTTTATATGTTCCCTACCCTTAATTTTCCATAGTACAGTTTTCCTGTATCTGTTTCCTGCAATTTGGGTAGTCACAAAGTAAGTATTGAAAAAGTAATAAGAATAAAAAAAACACACATTTAGAGCAGTCCTACCTCTCTGTAAAGGACAGGCTCTTTGTTTTTGTTGCCTAACTTTTTATTACTAGAGATTCATGCATGACTTTACAGTCTTTGTTCTTCAGAGTACATCTGCTCCTGCTGTTTGTTCACCACCTGAAATCATAATCATTTGTTTGTGACATCACAATTAGTTACTGTGAAGATGATTAGATTGTCACCAACAGATGATTATGATTTCAGATGGTAAATGAGCAGCAGGAGCAGATGATCTCCTAAGGAACAGAGACATTTGATCTCATGCAATTGTTCACAGTAAAAAAGAGAAAAAAGCGAGAAGAAAAAAACAAATAGGTATTCAGAAGAGTTTCTTAAATCTGTGATGAGGAAATCTAATCTTTTTTTCCATAAATAACATGTATTTTAGTATTTTTTTTAAAATCTACTTATATAATAGATTTAGGAATAAAAAAAGAAAGAAAAAAAAGAAAATATACAATGCTGTTATAAGCCCTAACTGTGTGGTTATGTTCAACTTCTTAGATAGTGGGAGATGGGAGTTGATGAGAGAAAATAAACACAAAATAAAGACTGTATTTATGAAATATTGCATATTAATGCCTCTTCCCTTTGGAGGAAGCAAAATTGATGTGAACTTTATAGTTCTGGCCCTCACTAGTTTTAGAAAGACTTTAATAGTCCTCTACATGTTTATTTTTCAACTGGGGATTTTGGTGAAGACTTCCAGTAGATAATTTAATACTCCTGTGTTTCCATGAACAATAACTGAAGACTGCAGTTTGGGAGTAAAGTCTTGTTTGTATTTCTGACATTTTTAATTTTCATTTGTGTGTTATGTTTTGTGGAATTATCTAGTTCTTTTGGGTGTTTTTCAAAGGTGATTTGCAGTGGATTGTATGCATTTTTTCTGATTAAGTGCTGCTGTTTCATTGGACTTCACTTTTGAATTGCTTCCAAACTTACTAAACTTTGTCGGTTATAATATACTCTTACTAGAAGTTAGATTTATACATCACTCTGAATAGAAACCACAGTAAGAGGGTTTGACAACACTGCTTACTTGATGAAGCCACAGAAGGCCACAGAACAGTAGTTTTCAAACTGTTTGGTTTGGGGTATTTTTGGTTTGGTTAGTGGGTTGTTTTGGGTTTTTTTTTAGCAAACATACTATCAGGTGAACATTATGCCATCACTGTGTGTTCAGGGTTCCATCAGCTGAGCCTGTTGTCTACGTTCTGTCTAACCTTCTTATAGCAGTTGGTAGCACCTTGCCTGTCTGCATTCATCCCCTCTTCTAGCAAGGATATGAGATAACTAGAATTTCTTTCCCACTTGAAGACATAGGAAAAATAAATTTAGAAGCCGAGATTTGTCCAATTTTTTTTCTTCCCTGAGTTACTGAAGCTGGGAAATCTGTGCTGTATTTGGCATTATCAATAACTAATGTGCTATTTTTCTATTTCCTCTAGCAATCAGAATGAAGTAATAATTTTTCCAGAATAATACCAATTAAATAACTCTTGCATATATATTTTGAAATAGTTAAAAAACCCCAAAACCTTCTAAACTGTGTAATACTAAAAATCACCGCATATTAACAAAACAGGGGAAGTGTGATTATTTTTTCTTTATTACTTCATGTTTTGAGAACTAGTGCAAGATCCAAATTAGCATGTTTGTGTGTGAGTGGGATTTGGGCACAATTCACGTGTGTAAGATCACAGCTGCAATTGGTCCTTCTCCTTTCCCCAAGTTTCCCCTATTGAGATGCTAAGTTATGTGCTTAAAGTACTTCAAGCTTCACATCTTCTGATGTGATACTTTTTTTTGCTGAGTTTGAAGTACAATGGGTATTTCTCAAGTACCTAGTATTTTAGGTATGTGTCCAGAAAGTTGGAGACAGATTTAGTTTCCTTCTTCACTAGAAGGAGAGTGGGGTGGAGTAATCTGGATAACAGCAGCTGCCTTTTGGAGATATGTGTCATATCATGATTTGCAGACAGAAAATAGGAAGTCACATGCTGTCAAAATGCAAGAAATCCACGTGGGGTGATCTAAAGGAATCATGACTTTGTAGTCTATCTGTTGATTAAAGCCCTTGTAAGTGAAGGTGCAGATATGTATTATGGTGTTCCCTGGTTAGGATATTATATATATATATATAAAATATATAGATACTATATTCTGCAAGCAACTTGTTGCTTCATTCTTGAGTAGTATGGATTGTGTGTATGCAAGAAAAATAAGCTTGGACTTATAAGGCTTATGGTTTGGATGCCCTCAGGCTGAGAAGGAACCTAAGGCAGCCTTCTAGGAGACTGCTTCACCATTAAGCTCTTGATGTGTCTGGAGTGTATAAAGAGGAAACAGCCATCATCACAGTAGATAGCCAGCTCTATGGGTAGAGATAATTTCAGAGAAATTATTATTTTGCTTTTTAAAGTCCCCTCAAATTCCCATATGAATTACATTTGTTCAGGGTTGGTAGTGTATTACTTTGAAAAAACCTGCATGTGAAATAGCAACGCAGAGCTCTTTTTTTACATATTAACTTGCAAATTCAGATTTAATAATGTAATTCTAAAAATTGTCTGCATTTGGATTTCTGTCTTCAGAGAGGCAAACAGGCCAGTATCACACATTTAATCGGAACACTGTGTTTCTCTTAAATACTATCACTTTTCTGGAGTAATTTCTCCTTTCCTTCTCCCCCAGCCTGGAACCCACCATGTACCTCACCCATAGTCTTGGATAATAATGTCCTTGAAGAACTGAATCTCTTGATCTGAGGCTTTATTGCTGCCACAATCAAGGCTTAGTTCTCCATTCTCTTCTCCATCCCCTTTCCATTACATCAAAGTTCTTATCCCTATGACTTCCACTCCCACACTGCTTTTGCTTCCTCTGATTTCATCTTCACTCATACCTAGGCTGTGCTGCTTGATGTCCCACTTGACCTTCTTAGCTTCAACAACCTTTCCATCCTTGTCTAGTAGACTTGCTCATTCTTTCATCTGTTCTACTTGCAGGTCATGCCTTTGTTTTCATCATCACCGTTCTCATTCCCCTCTTAATCTGTTCATGTGTCTTGCCTGCACAGGTCATCTCCAGTTGCAATTAGGCATTTCCTAATTGCTTTACTCCCTCAAAAATCACATTCGTGCATCTTTTACAAGAACCTTGCTCTGCCAGTTCACTAGCTTGGTTTGCTCCTGCTCTAAATTTGCTCTTTACTGATAAGAATGCTGCCTTTTCTTCTGCATTTAGATCAGTTCTTTTCAGAACCTGCTTCATCTTAATTTTAGGTTATTTGGTACACTGATGTGTTTTTGGAAACTTATGATGCAGCAGTTACCATGTAAAATAATGGTGTAGGTGTTTAGTCTGTCTGTTGGATTATTTCATAGAATCTCCTCTAAAAATTCCCCACTGCAAACGCTAAGTCTTATTTTTACAAAAATCTTCTGTTCCCAAGCAGGAGTAAAGCTGTGGGAGATCTGAAAGGATTTGCCTCACATAAGTTAAGCACCAAATGTCACACAAATAGATACAGTTTGTCTCCTGCAATACTGCAGTTTCCTTTTTGGTTGTATAGAAAATGTTCCACTGAAATTAAAGATATCAGAACTGACTTCCCGAAGAACTAAATAGTATTTACTTCAGTGTCGTGATTATTTTGAGGTTAAATTTTAATGAATGACTTTATATAGCGTCTGTTTGTTTAAGGTCATCTAGACGAGATCTTTTGATTGAAGGACATTGTTTAATGGCAAAATATTTTTTTCATGTCTGGATATTGCAGTAGCTGGTAACTTAGAAATAACAAAGGTAGCTGTGGTAAGTAGGTAATGATTGCCTCTTGGTATTTCAAGCCAAGATTGCCTGTAGACTGAGAACATAATGGCCATACTATTTGCCTATTCAGTTGTTTGACTGACGTTGTCTGAGTTCCCACTGAGGTAATAAAACAAAATCTGAAAATATTCTAATATATAAATAAGTTTTTATAGGGAGTGGAGTATAAAATGATAATTTCTTTTAAAGATGACATTTACATTTTCCAGTCTTGCTATTGAAAGAGTTAATTGGTTTTGTGAATTCTCTTTTCTTTCTCTCAGTAGATTCTTAATGGACCATATTCTAGGGCATGTTGAGAACCTGTCAGTTCTATGGAGGAATCATTGCATGTGAAAGTCCTCTGTGCCTTTTAAGGTTTTGTTCATTCTAATTTATATAATAGTGAAGTCAGGATTAGATCTGGGTCTAACATTTCCTGCTTAACACCTTACTGGAAGATTGTGCTATGTACATTAAGCAGCACAAAATAAGAAGTCCTTATTCAATGTGAATACAGGTAGCATAATCTGAAAGAAAGCTTGTTGATGATTATCATTTGAATATTTTATTCAGTTCCAAAAATACTTATTATCTCTTTATGAACAATCTTTTCTTCATCCAGTGATGGATTGCTTCAAATATCAGGGTGTCAATTTGTGAGCATGTCATATTCAGAATTATATCCTGGTTTACTGTGCGTCGTTACACAAGACATGAAGACACTCCTTCTGGCTGGTGCCTCACTGGTTGTAGTATAGGGAAGAGCGTATTGCTCTTCAGGGATGTTGGAGAAAGTCATACACCAGCTTGTACTGCTTGAGCACACCAGCAAGTATAGCTTTCCTGTAGGATAGGTTAAAGCCTAAGGAGAAAACTGTAGTTCTCCAAGAAAGAATTAAGTTATGGTTTTAGACCAATTAGATTGAGTGTCCATAAACATGAAAAGTCAATGAAAGACCTTGAGCCCCAAGAAATCAGTAAGTGAAGGCAGAGGAAGAGTATCTGTACAGTGTCAATTGCGTAGAAAAGAGGAAAACTTAGCACAGATATGTATATGCAGATTGACAATACAAGCCTCATGCTGTAGGTCTTCTTTTGGAGTTGAATTGTAAAAGTGGAATTTCAGCTTTGCTTTTTTTCTAGTCTTCCTGACAGAAATAGAAAATCGAAAATGGGACACCAGTGGTACCAGTGTGGATCCTGACAGTGTTGCTTGGTAGTACGCAGTCAACGCTGTCATGGCTCTGAACTCTTCTGAACTTAGTAGCCTACTGCTGTGGGGGAACTTGCCACTGCCCCTGTATCAACAAATTCCATTTTTGCAGTCTTGCTACATTAAGGCTCATTTGGTGATATTGTCAGTCATTCTCATTCCTCACCCTATTCGCCATGCAGAAAGTCCCTCTCATGGTTAGTTTTGTTTTCCACAAACTCCAAAAGGAGTGAAGGTCCAGACAGTGGGGGAACCATTTTGTAGAAAGGTCTCCTTGTCTTCCCAGCCAAGGGGACCCTTCAGAGAAAGGGTTAAGGATAAAAATAACACCACTCCAACAGGTCATTTGGAGATTGCCTCTGCTACTGCTGCGGTGAAAATAAGTGTAATCAAAGCATGGAGATTACACTTCAAGAGGAAGGCTTCTGAAGGACAGTCAGGCCATTTTATATCTTAATTGTGCATTTGCCTTGGAGTCTAAACTGTTTGGCAGTTGTCCAGTACATGACAGCAAAAGTAGACAAGGGAAGATCAAGAAATGTATGTATAGGTAAGAAAGCTCTTTGATGTGGAGTTTTCAGAGACTTCAGAAAATTGTGAGAGACTGCTAACAATTACTGCCAAGGATGAATAAGGCATATTTTTCAAATGTTAGTGATTACATTTCATTACTAGCCTGCATATTTTCATAGCACATTTGCCCACAGGTTTAAGTAATATATATGGAAATTGTTTTAATATACCTCTAAATTAGAGGTACATTCATGATACGTTAAAAAGAATTTCCATTTATGTTAGTAGAAGATACAATGTTGTTGGTTTAAATGGTAATGAATCTAATAATTGTCTTGATAACCTTTGGAGTATGGTGAAGTTAGCATGGGATCAATATTTAGTGGACACAAAAATCCAAAGTACTTTTAGCTGAAAGACTAATGAAAATGTGAAAATATTTACCTAGAGAGGTTCTCCTGCAATGCATAAAGGTGTTAGAGGACAGCATTTCTTCCTCCTGTATTCTTTATTAAAGTGCTTGTTTGAAGACTAATTCAGATAATTTCTAAAGAGTTCTTTTGCTCTTATACTTCTCTGTTGATGTCATACTTCTTGTCTTGTGATAACAACTTTACTACTGTAATTATACTGTTGCATGCATACACTCTACAATTTAACAAAGTTTAAGTAAGCAAACAATAATACAGTGTGGTGTTAAAATGATCCTCAATAATATATTGCAAGTAGATAATGAATTGCAATTAATATATGCTTTATAGAAGTTTTCAGAGTTCAAGTTTTATTGTCTTTTTAAAACTAGTCTGTAGGAAAGAAGCTTCATGAAACATAGGCCCTGAATATAAAAAGTTAATAGCTTTCAACTATATTAATGTAATGTCTAGAATATTACATTACTTTGTTTCCAGATATAATCAATGGTGGTAATATCTGTCTCTCAGAGCCAATGTATGATTTAAATTAATTATTGCTTATAAAGCACTTTGAAGTCTTTAGCAGAAAGGTGTTGCATAAGTTTAAAAGTACTATTATTAATTTAACATCACCATTAAAGTCAGTACTTTAGGAGCATTTGCTATACTCTGTTCAATATCGTTTTATTCATCATATGCTGCATATTAATTATTTTAACATTTAGAAAGGTTAGTAATCTGGAAGTATTCCAAACCATTGTTCCAGACTGCAGTTAGATATTTGGGTGGATCATGTAAAAACAGTGAAATGGCTGAGAAAGCATGTGAAATGTTTGTTTTAAATAACATTACATCAATGGAACAGACATCTGCAGCACTGGACTTGATTTTAAACTTCTTTAAAACATTTTTTTTTTTAAATTAAGGTTGTACTGTGCTTTTCTAAAATGAATTATTTATATGAAAAATATTATTTCCAAACAAGTACACTGCTTTGTCTTTTATTCAGTCTTTAATTCTGTTTCTCAAATATTTTTAGGAAATCAGATTTACAGGGAGCAGGTCTTAGAAGGTAATGAACACCTGCCACTCAGTATTATTGTTGCTGTTTGGCGTTGTATCCTAACATCAACTATCAGTGTCTGTGTTATCTATTTTAGTTTTCATTCATGTTATGTCTTGTATAAGACTGTTTAAAAATATGAGCAGTGATAGGCCTTGGAGGTTATAGCCTTAGAAAAAAGGTATGAAATCACTATCATATAGTGATGATGTGCTATAAAATAATGTTGCATGGTTACATAGTTGTTATCCATGAGATTATCATCTAAATTGTCCCAAACAAAGAAAATTTTAGGGACCCTGTCCTCTGTCCTCCCCACTAGCCTTGAACTTGTGCTTAGCTCTAGAGTTCAGCGCAGGGTCCACTGGCTTTGGAGGCAGTTGTAAGACTGACTGAAACATTTTTAGAGTTCAGGGTCCAGCCAGGCTCCCCAGCCCCGCAAAGGTAGTTAGGGATAGCAATCAAGTGAATAACAAATAGGTTTTTGTGAATGGTACAAGGTGATACTCCAGCTTCCTGAAAAAATATTCATTTAAAAGCCAAATGTGTGAGTAATTCAATTAGAAGATTCACCTGTAAGCAGTTTCCTGAGTCAGCAATGAGGAAGTTCAATTTTCACCATGCACTAGAAAATGAGGATATTAATTACTGGTAATATTTTTTCAGTCTTCTCCTTGTGGTAGACATTTCGTTTAAAAATACTACTTTCACTACTAGGGTTAGAAGAATCTTTTCTAGGTGACTGGAATTAATGTTCTTATCCTCTTTGAATTCTTTCTACATTCTGAGATGAATTTAATATGTACTGCAAGTGAATTAAGCATTGAACTCTTTGATTTCTCTTCGGATTACTAAATCAATTAACAAATAGGTTTATCATCCCCAGAATGCAATGCCATGTGCCTCAGGTTCCACCTGTCTTATTTTCAGATATATGCTGGAAGATTAAAGTATGCTATTAATATGAAATTACCCATTTCATTTTTCAATTTATTAATAATAGGAATGGTTTTCCTCTTATATCAGCAAACTAGGGACTCATGTTTCCAACAAATGTTTCACTGTATATGAAAGCTATGTGAGACTTCATTCTGCACCTTTCCATGGTGAGGAGTATCTGCAAAACTGATCAAGTATGTGCTCCTGTTTCCAAGCAGGTCTAGGGTTGGGATGCTTTCTAAAAATAGTCAATATTTTGAAATGTGGACAAATTATCCCTAATTTACATGTCACTGAAACATTTAAAAGTGGTTCATATAAATGAATGTAGATCTTTTTAATGTTTACCCTAACTCCTATTGATATTAATAATGCCACCTGCATGCTTTCTTGTTCAATATAAATGTTGTCCAAGGCACATAGCTATTTGCAAACCATAGGATGCTATACGTGTAGCTAAATAAATAAATAAATAATTTCCTCTTAATTGAAGACATTAGAGTCACTAGCACCATAACGATGTGGCTGCATGGCAATTTAAGGTTATTTAAGCACAGGCTGCTGGCAAACACTTTAAACCAGCCCTTGAAGCAGTGCTGCTACTGCCAGAAGCTGTCCTTCCTTTGCATCTAACAACTCATTCTCATGAGCAGCACTGCATGGGCCTACAGGTGCTGGTCCTGGTACAAGCAATAATGCAGCTGGAGAGTACATACAGCAGCTGTAGGTGGGAGAGAAAAGGGCGACTTCTGGTGGCAACAGTGCTGACATAGGCTAGTTTAAATTATTTGTAAAATAACAGTCTAAATTATCACAGAAGATAGGAGGTAGAAGATTGTAGTGAAATAATGATTGTGCTACTATTTTGAAGTAGCAGCTGTTCCTCATGGTTTTCAGATCTCCAAACCTTATTTGTTCATGTTGTGTATTCTCTTCTAGCCATCATTTTGAAATCAAGGATTATAAATCCTTATAACGAGTGGGAGAAGAGTAGGAAGAGAGGTACTTCAAATCTGCTTTGTTTCTAAATAAGTCGTGCAGTTTCATTTGCAGCTACTGTGGAAAAAAAGATATTGCTTCTAAATGCTTACTTTGTTTTCAACTGCAAAATATGTTAATGAAATTGTCTACATGCCAAACCCATTCTAGAGTAATGAGAATGATCTTTGTCTTTGCTTTCAGCACCAAAGGGAATACTCCATCTCTCTCCTGATGTTTATCAAGAGATGGAAGCAAGCCGCAACAAATCAGCCCCTGGTACTACTGTAAGCTATTTGTCATCCAAAGAAATGAGCCAGACTTCTAGCTCTTTCTTCAGCATATCTCCTACAACAAATAGCACAGCTACGATTGCCAGGGAACTTCTCATGAATGGAACATCCCCAACTGCCGAAGCCATAGGCCTAAAAGGAATATCTCCTGCCTCCCCCTGTTCTGCAGTGCAGCCTTCAAAGCAGCTGGAGTATTTGGCAAGGATTCAAGGCTTTCAGGTATGGGAGGGGGAAAATGAAGCTCTTCAGCCAGAATCATAGCATTGCCATCAAGGTTTCACTCTTGCCCATTTGAATGTGGGCATGCATGTAACTTATCTTGTAAAATTAGATGGTGTCCAAGGCAGTTTCTGGGTCCAGGAGATACAACCCCTACACCAATATACATGTCCCTCTTTCTCTTGTTTGTTTCTTCCTTCCATTCACCTTACTGCAGGCCGTCTTTCTCTCCTTTGTTTATTCTCCTTGAATAATTACGGGCTTACGTTTGTGCTTTTTACTTGCACTTCTTTAAGAGTCTTCACCTCATGGCATTAGAAGCCTTACATACTTCTGTCATTAGTTTCTCTCTTCGACTCTGATCCAGAAGGTAGTGATACACCACCTTAACTTTGTGTTTGTCTTCTGGACCAGGTCGTTAAAGCCGTAACTCTGCCTCCCACCCTGCACCCCTCACTTATAACCTGTAGAACAACGTTTTCATCAGAAGGTGCAGCCTAGGAGCAGAGCTGATGTCAGAACAATGCAGAATGTTTTTGACATCGCAGTCAGTTCTAGAGAATGTAAGATGAACCACACTGGGTCAGTGCATGAGTCCTTCAGCTTTGATAGCCTCTATCCATCAATGGCAAATAACCTACATTTCATAGAATAGGTGTGGCAGCCTCTGTAGTACATCCAGTCATTTCTGCAGTGTGGAAGATGGGAAAAGGAAGCCTCTTCCCAATCACCATTACATGCAAAATTACACGCTATAAGGACAGTAGCTCATTTTGCTGTGTTACACCACCAGAGGATAGAATGAGCTATGTAGAAATATTATTTTTCCTGTTGTAGGTTTTTTATATGGGTGGTTTTTTTCTTGGTTTTCAGAGTTGTGAATTTGTTTCATTTGAAAAGTTGGTTTCATATGTTCTAGTGTATGTAATTTGATCATGTAACCAAATTCTGGAAATCGGAGGTTTCTGTTAGAATTTGCATGCCTGACAATGATTTTTTTTCGTCAAAGCCCATGTAATTTCCAAAGTATGAAGTTGTTGGAAGTGGTTTAAAAGAGGCTGCTAGAATTCAAGATGCAGTGTCAGATGTTCTGTTGGCATAAGCAGCTAGTTCAATTACATTTGCATACATCGGATGTCACCAGTTGTGGATTTTATCTAACGCTGTTTCTGTCTAAAATGTACATTCAGCTTTCTTTTTGGTCTTCATTTTTAAAGAATCATTTTTGATTTATTAGTTTGAATGTCTCTTAATACAAGAAACGGTAAAAGACTAAGCCTCACTGTAGTAGAGTTAAGCTGCTAATAGGAATTCAGTTTTCCTGAATTCCATTTGTCACCTGCCTGCGGTAGAAACAGATGAATTCTGATGAAAAGAAATTCAATCCGTGAAGTTTTCACTGCTCGCTTTCACATCTTGTCAGATTGCTTGTGTCTTCTAGTAACACTTTATTTTCATAGAACTGATGCACAATTTGTGTTACTGTTTTGATTCCTACTTGCCTACAGTATGTGGTTACTGTAAAATGATTAGTTGTGTTTGTCCTGTTTTTTTCTCATGCTTTGATTCTAGATGCTTCTGTAGAAATTGTTTATAAAAGGTCTTACCTTGAGCCAAAAAATATAATCTGTTTCATCTGTAAACTAGACTACTACTTTTTACTTGGCCCTAATACAAACCAAGGAGTTTGGTAGAGAATCTCAATTATTAACATCTGTCTGCTGTGTATGTAACTGATGGTTTTACACCATCTTTGCATGGTTTTTAACACCTCACTTGAATAAGCCTGGTATTGATATGAAACTCTGCCGCTGTTGAGTGGCTGAGCTGAGGTGGAGCAGTGAACAGAATCTCTGTGGGAAATGGCTCAGTGGCCTGTCAGGTGCATATCACAGGTCTCTTCACCATTTCAGCCTGGAAAGCTCTGTGTGTTTAAGAGTTTAAAAGCCAATTTCTTTACAGGTTACCTTTCTCAGGCATATTTGCAAAGTAGAAAACTACTGCATTTGCAAACAGCTAGCTTGTTTCATGTTTCCTGAATGACCCAAAATGATTTTTAAATTGTTAGCATGTATTTGTATTCTGGTCCGGATGATAACCATAGTTTTGTCTTTCATTGAAGAACGTATACATTCTGTTCTGTTACAATGTATTTTTGAATTTTTAAAAAAATCAATAAATACTCATATGATGTTTCATTTGTAAATGTAAAAAATGTTATTTTCTTATTTGAATGGGTCTTCTTTAACTTCTTTAGCCTCAGGGGATAAGTCTTTAAAATGTGGTTATTTAAATTCTTCTAAACTGTTTATATATGATCTCTGCCATATTCTATTGTAAGCCCTGAATATTAAGAGTTACTGGGACCAATGTATGGAAAAGTACTAAAAAAAATTACATTTTTGTGTTTTATGGCTTATTATTCAAAGTATATTTGTAATCGATAAGCAGCAGCTCAGTGTCACTGAAAAACAGGTGTTTAGCTTGGGTACTTTCAAGGCTCAGGCTTCAAATTACCAGTGATAATTAAACACAAATACTTCAAGGAAGCCTTTACAAACTCTGAATAAAGCATTTTAGTGCTTGCTTCCTATTTATGAATGCTATCTACCAGTTAATTGTTTTGCAGACTTTGCCCAGAGATTGTTTAAAGGAAAATTCAGCTTTGGTAAAGTTGTTGTGTTTAGGGGACTCTGTGGTATTTTGGCCGTTGTTTTGTAACTAGATTAGGAAAGTTACAGTTATTTTTGCTGACTATTGAAGTGCAGCGAATTATTCAGACAGTTTGTTTAAATGGAAACATTTAGAGAAGCTGTTTACCCATGAATAATTTGAGCTTCCAGTTTTTACTCAGGCAAAACGCAAGTTGCAGGTAGTCCAGTAGGAAATTCCCCTGGGAGTTTCCATGAAGGACCGACTTTTAGTCTTTTTAGGTTTTTTTTTTAATTTTATTCAAAAAGCCACAATTGTGTGCCCACAGTTAGGCCTGGTGTGTGCCTGGCAAACGTACTTGGCTTGCTACATTGGCAGGATTTAAGATTCTTAACATTTTCTCTGTAGTGGCTATATAATAAAACCTCACACAGGATGTAGTTCCTACATGATGCATTCCTTTGATTGCAATGGTTACACAGTTTATATCTTATACCCCCTCCCACCTCCTTAGCATTTGTTTAGAGGCTTAAATGTTTCATTTTATACATTGATAGATTTAAATGTTTTATTGTTGGGTGTTTCTAAATGCTTCTCATTCCCCCAGCCAGTACTGATGGCATATGTTTCTGAGAGACCACATGCACAGGATAAATCCTGCTGGATACTCTAGAGTCAGGTTTACTTGTGGCACATTTCAGTGTGTGATTTTGAATTGTCACCAGAGATGGGCCTAAACTAAATTTCCACAGTTGTATTAGGGTTGACACTGAGCTCAAGTATTTCCCTACCATGGCTTTAAAGAAAACAAGCCCTCATTTTGCTTTGATAGAGTCCAGAAGTGCTTGAATATCACTACTGAGATCCACGCATGAGGAAAATTTCAGGGAAATCCAACCCTCTTATCCTTCCAAAGCGAATTTTAAGGAAAAACATATAGTTTGGGTCTGATTTGAATGTATTTGCAAATTTCCTGGAGCAGGTTAAATTTGAAGAAGCACTTAAATGCCATTTTCAAAATTGACACAGGGACTATGGATGCTTATGACAAGTCATTTAAAGCTGCAAAATCATCTAAAAAGGTAGATGCTTCTTTGAATTTTCATGAACATCTGTTCAAATTATGTACCTAACTTGCAGGTCACTTGTAAGCCTGGGCACCCTACATAGCGTTTTGCAAGTTTGTGCTAATGCCTCACACTGTGAAGTCAGTCACACCTTTGAGACTTCTGCCCTGTGCTGTTGTCTGATGCAGACATGATCTCATGTGCTGTGGGTTGTCGTTCTAGTGTCGTTGATAATGGTACTTTCCTCGGTGTCTGCTCTCTGCTTTCATTGAAGGATGCAGTCACTTACAGAACAAGGAAAAAGGGGCAAGTCTGGCTTCTTCAGACTCAGCATGGTATGTGAAACAACTGTCGGTCATAGCTTGGGCCATGCTATGACCGTTTTGTGGTCTCTCAGAGTTAGCTGTGGTTACTAACAAGTGCAGTACCACAGAACTGGTGTCTGGTGTCCCAAGTAAAGGATGGTTGGTGAGCTTTGCGTCTGATCTGCCTGAATTTGCAAAGGTTTGTGAATCCCAGCCCTGGTTTTACCCACGGTTCTCTTTCTCTGACCAATATGAAATTCACTCTTAGAACTTGTGGACAGTGTTTGTCACAGTTTAACAGTTCCTAGTCTTTTTAATGGTGAAGAATTTGGGCCTGAAACTCTTTCTAAAGCAAACCTAGATGCATTCATGAAAATCAGATTTGAGTTCACGGGGAATTTTTAATACAAAAGGAATGAACAAGAGATTAAGGGTTAAGCCTGAAGGAAATAATTGGGATATAAATTGATATCCTCACATTACAGCTTTCATGTCTTGAAATTTGGTGCAGTTGCCTTTATCTTCCTTTATTAACATTTTGCGTCCAAGTGCATTGACTCATTGATGATGACCAAAATAACAGTTTAAATTCAAAAGTTCTTTTCCAAAGCAGGACACAATTAAGAAATGTTGCTTGCTTCATTAAATTAAAGTTCATTGGACTTCAGTAGATGGAAGCAGCTTTCCTTTCATTAGTTCTTGCTCATTACATAATGCAGCAAAGTATGTACCCTTAATTTGAAAGGGCTCCCTGGCAATCTTGATATTAGCTATGTCCCTCCTTTCTTACCTCGGAAGCTGTTTTTTACCTTAGTAAGCACAACATCTTCTCCATTTTCAGTCTATCTTTTTCTCTTCCTACAGCAAGCAGAATTTTGTTCAACTTAAGTTTCATTGGTCTTTGCCAGCACACCAGGATATTTCTTTTTTTTTGGATCTTCAGTATAACTTAGGACTGGAAAACTAAAGCCAGATTGTTTACAAGTTGTTGTACGTCTGAAGGCAACAGATTGGCGCACCAGTTGTGGATTTGGGTCACAAACAGGACTGCGCAAAAAACCCCCAGCATAGATAAGGAGAAGGCTACAGCAAGACATTTACCAGCCTCTTGAGCTCTTGAAGAACACAAATCTCTGAATTAGCTTTGAAAATTGCAAGAATTCATTGGCACAAATTGCTGGTTAGTGAGAAATGTGAGCAGGAAAAAAAACCCAAGCATTTCACACAGACTCCAGATTCAAATAGCTATAGTAAAGCGACTTAAGAGACATTTTTTGTTGTTCTGGTGAGTAGAAGTAAGGTGAAAGCATTCTGAGAAATGCTCAGTATTGCAGAATCTCCCTGATGAGGAGGCCAATGGAAAGGAATGAAGACAGACTAACAAGAATGCTGTGAAGGAGGTGGAAGCTTCAATGAAGGGCTTTGAAGCAACAAGTTAAAATGAAGCTTCCATGGTTTCCCAGAAAATCAGTGGGTATTTCCTGTCTCTGGGTGTCTGATGGGCTATAGATTGCCTTCCCATCCCAAATGGCCTGTCTCATTTTTTATAACAGACATTCTTCTGTTTGTTTTTATTGTTTCAATTTCCGTTACTCTTCGAGGACAGAAAGCAGCAACTTCTCTCTGCTTCTTTCAGCCTTTCTGGTGGCTCCCTGCCTTGTGTAAAGTGGACCCACATTAGGTCATTCACCTTCACTCTTCCTCAGTAGTTATCTACTGAACCTACACTACAAAAGTTTTAGTTAGAAGTTTAATCATTTTGTAGTGATTGTGTTCAAGTGATCAGAGAAGCTGTGGCTGCACCGTCCCTGGAAGTGTTCAAGACAAGGTTGGACAGGGCTTTGAGCAACCTGGTCTCACAGAAGGTGTCCCTGCCCATGGCAGTGAGGGTGGAACTGGATGAGCTTTAAGGTCCCTTCCAACCTGAACCATTCTGTGTTCTATGATTCTATGCTTTATTTAGGGGTGAAATTGAGGTGAGCTATGGGAAATTGAATAAAGCTCAAACCATCTCTTACGAGTCATGAATTACTAATGTGATTTAACTCAGTTTTCCTCAAATTGCTTTTGAGGAAAAATAAATGTAAAATTTGACTGTGTTTTGGGGAAGGGATCTATGTACTGAATCTGTTATAATGAATATAGTTGTAATTATGGTGTTGTCAGAGTATATTTTCAAAGTTCCTTGCAGATGAATGAAACAAAAGGTGGGAAAGTGTAGCAAGTGCTAAAAACCAGGATGTAAACCCAGGTCTTACTGTTCTGTCCTTGAACTTGTCAGCTGCAAAAAGGTTTGTGGCTGCTGTCAGCTTGGGACTGGAATGCCAGCAACTGGGCTAGTCCTGGGAAGTACAAGCCTCATCACTCATTCAAATTAGAAAAAATGATCAATAATTAAAGGGAGCTTTTGAAATTGCAACAGCAGGTTTCCTGGCATCATTAATGTAAAATGGATTTGAATGCTATGTCAGCAAACTGATTTTATATGAATGCTTCTTTGAAGAAGATCCTGTCTCCAGAAATCAGGAAAAAATTAGGGTATTAAAAAAATGAAGGTGTTTGTGGAATAATGTTAGAGAATACTTTTGAAATAAGGCTTTTAAAGCAAATATTACTTCATCCACATTTGGGGTTAGCCCCCCTATAATTCTAAGTGTATAACTGTGCATCTAGTTCCCCCCTCAAGTCATTGGAGACTTCTTCCCCAGCAGGATTAACCAAACTGCAAATATTAGTGAAATTGTTCTAAATTGATAGTGTGTGGTCAGGCCCGGGAGCAGCTGTAGTCAGCTGATTTGCCTTCATATTAACACTCAAAGGTCTGTGGGAATTAGTGACATTTATATTTAAAAATAAGTACTCATGAAACTCCTTGAAGTAGCTCGAGAGTGACTGTGCTGCCATGTATTATCAATATATGCTTCTGCAAAACAAGTAGTGGAATAGGACTTTTGGTTCCTTTCCCAGTGCCTTCTGTCTTAGTAAAGTTTACTACCACTGCTCCTGCTCAGTGGTCAGATTGGTGTCTGTAAAATGATGTGTGGAATGATGCTGTGCTCTGTCATCACTGGAAGTATTGAAATCTGGCTTTTTGCAGAAGGGTATTATCTTTCTGTGTGTTTGTAGTATGCCATGTTCGATGGCCAGTACAATGATTTCAACAGCAGTGTTGGTCCCTTACCCACAGGGAGTATAAACACCTTTAGTAATGGTGTACAAAGTCCTCATTATCTCAGTTTCTGTCGCTCTGGATACTTTTTCTTACACTTTCACCAATTACCAAACTGTTGCCTGATGTTCAAATTACTATAGACTTTTGTTGTGGGTTAACCCCAGTGGGCAGGTTAAGCCCCACACAGCTGCTCACTCATTCACCCCTGGTGAGATGAGGGAAAGATCAGAAGGCCATGAGTGAGAAAACTTGTGAGTTGAGTGCAAGACAAAAGCTTTGTGTACAGGCAAAGCAAAAGAAGGGATTCATTCACTGCTTCTGTGGGCAGGCAGGTGTTCAGCCATCTCCAGGAAAGCAGGGTTCCATCATGTGTAATGGCTTGGGAACACAAATGCCATCACACTGAATGTCCTTCCTTTCTCCTTCCTTCCCCAGCTTTAATTGCCGAGCAGAATGTCATAGGTGTTGGGATATCCCTTGGGTCAGTTGGTGTCAGCTGTCTCTGGGATACCCTCCGCCAGCTCCTTGTGCACCTCCAGCCGGCTTGCTGATGTGGTGGTGTGAGGAGAATTAAAACCCTTGGCTCTGTGCTAGCACTGCTCAGCAGCAATGAACACATTCCTTCCTGTGTTGTTAACACTGTTTTCAGCACAAATCCAAAATTTAGGACTATATGAGCTTCTGTGAAGAAAATTAGCTCCATCCTGGCCAAACCTAAACCTTATTCCATACCATTTACAATATGCTCTGGTCCCATACTCTCCAATAGATCCTCATTAAACACCACTTCCCTACCGCCTTCCCCCACTTCCCATCCTTTGCTTTATATAGAGATAGCATTCCCTTAGTCTATGAGCCATCCCTTTAAAAAGTCCACAAAATGTCCATTGAGTCCATTGGTCCATGTTTATCTGCTTTGATAGATGGGACAAGTGAAGTGGTATGTTGTATGGTGTTATTGGACACCAAAGTCAGCTCAGTTGGATCATTGCTGCACTTTCATGTCTTCTTGTGAGGCTTGTCCTCTGCTGGTTCAGCTGGTACCTGCTATAGCACTTTCTATAACATACAACTCAAATCTTGGGTTACAGTTTAAAGGCATATCCATTACAATCTTCCTCTGTTGTCCCTTTGTATAAGGCCATTGCGTTTAACATTGTAATGAACTCCTCACCTTCTCCAGTATGGGCTTACCTCACCTTACCCGCAGGCCACAGTCCCTTCAGGCTAGTACCTGCTCTGGCATGGACTACTCCATGGCCATGTACGCTTTTGGATGTGCCTGCTCCAGCATGCACTTATCCAGTCACAGTCCCCAGGACTTTAGTTCTAGCCTGTCCAGTGCAGCACCTCAGGAACAGCTGCAATGCCCTGGCTATCTGTCAGCCCGTTGCTGTTATCAGTACATTCCCACGCAGAATAGGATGATAAAGAGAATAGGAAATGGCAGAAGAAAAAGCAGCCACTAAGAAGCACTAGACTCTACAGTGAAGCAAGCAAGCCCCATAGCAAGCACAGGAGCTTGCCAAACAGTAGCTAACCAGCTATAAATTTGATCTGCCATTCTCTAATCAAATCTGTTGCTACCTCACGCCCATCATGCCCTACACTGGGTGCTAGAAGGGACCGTTACGAGTTGACCCTGGTGGGCAGCTCAGCTCCACGCAGCCGCTCACTTGCTTCCCTCAGTGGGACAGGGGAGAGAACTGGAAGTGTAAAAGTATGAAAACTTGTGGGTTGAGATAAAGACAATTTAAAAGGTAAAGCAAAAGCTGCATGCACATCAGAACAAGGAATTAGTTCACAACTTCCCATTGGCAGGCAGGTGTTCAGCCATTTCCTGAAAGCCGGGCTTCGTCATGGGCAGCAGTTACCTGTGAAGGCAAATGCTGTGATTCTAAACATTCCCCTTCCTCCATCTTCCCCAGCTTTTTATGCTGACCCTGACATCATAACGTGTGGAATATCCCTTTGGTCAGTTGGGGTCAGCTGTCCCAGCTGTGTCCCCTCCCAAATCCTTGTGCACTCCCAGCCTACTTGCTGGTGGGGTTATGCGAGGAGCAGAGGCGGCCTTGACTCTGCGTAAGAACTGCTCAGCAGTAAGGAAAACATTAGTGTGTTATCCACTCTGTTTTGTAGCAGAGCATGCTCTCATGAATGTAGCACTATACAAGCTCCTGTGAGGAAAATTAGCTCAATCCCAGTCAAAACTAGCACAGCCTTTTATATTTTGCTGGCATCTTTACAGTTTTGTGCCACTGGGCATAAGTTGGAAAATAGGAGAGCTCTTTCTATCCATGTGAATTTACATATAGAACAGAATTGCGCTGTGAAGAAAACTTTTTATCAGGCTTTTTTATCAGGTTATTTGCTACAAAACTCCCCCATTTATTCCAGAAAACAATAGAATAAGATTTTTGCTGTATTAATAGGGAATGTAGTTTCTTCTAAGGAAAGGCAGCATATCAGTCAGGATTTTATTGATAATTTTACTGGTATCTGATTTGCACAACATCAGGTTACCTGTTACTCAAGAGTCCTTACCTCAGTCTCAGAAACTTGCAGGTGTGCTGCTACACTGAAAATCAACTTGATGTTTAATGGTTATGTTATGTAGGAAAGGGCTTCAGGGTCTCCAGCCCTAATTCATACATGACTACCCAAAAGTAAGAAAACACGCTGGGAATGTGAAATAGAGGGAGAGATAAAACAGAAAAAACTGATAGGAAGAATTGTTCCTGAAAGACAGAGCTTCATGTAAAAATCAAAGCAGCTGGACTTCATTGCATTCTGGTTTATAGGGGATTTTTAATCAACTGACTTCAGAGGGAAGGTAGACAGTACCACAGTTGATGGCAGTGACCCAGGGCAGACCTACAAGGAATGGTTTTATTAGTTTCCATTTACTTCAGAAATGTTTCTCTGGACTGTAGACACTCTAGTCCGCATTATCCTATTTTTGACCTCAAAGGAAGTCAGAATAGTGGTAGTAGTTCTGCATAAAAATAACCATAAGAATCATCCTCCTACTAGTTGCCGTAAGGAAAGGTGTGCAACTTCGTAAACCTAGCATATTCATTCACAGAGCATACTGCAAGAGGTAATATTTGCTGCAGGAAGAATGTTTCTGGATTAATTCACAAGTATGCAGAATTAGGAAAACAAATGCAAATCTAGCTACAAGGGGCAGTAAATTTTCTAACACGAGGTCTCCAACTATGTGGCTTCTGGCCAGAAATCTGTCTAAACTAGTTTTCTTCTCTCCTGGCCATTGTTACCTCTCTCCCTCTTATAAGGAAGAAAGCCCTTTATTCAAATGCTGCTGAAGTTTCCTTGTTCTTTCCTCCATAAACAGCCAGGTGCTTCTTTTTTGTTTCAGTTTCTAAAAGGAAAGAAGGATAAATAGAGAATAGCTGGCTAATGGCATTGCCTGGGTCTCCAGGTGAGGTGTGGATGTCACCTCAGTGACATTTTAGCTTTTCTCCTCAGTATCTTGCAAATAACAATTTGAAGTTCTCCCACTATCCCTGTGCTTAACTTGGTCCATGGAAAAAATGTGGATTATATTTTCATAACCAATTTTAGAACTTAGGGGGTTTATGTGTGAGAAAGTATAAAAGCTATCTGGATCTCTCAAGATACTGCAGCCAGAATTAAATGCACCGGGCTGTGTTCCCTGCCAAAATCTTTCCAAGTAAATCCTAATGTGACTTGATAACTTAGCTGCAGACCTTGGCTTGGAATACAGCCAAAACTTTGAAAGACTGGAAGTTTCAGCTGGCAAAAATGTGAAGGTGAGGTGGTGAATTCATAGCAGACTGGGTTTTCGTTTTAGTTGTAAGGGAACTCAGCTCTCAAGCAGAAACCCTTAAAAAGAGAGGCAAGAAGGTGAAGGAGAAAAGAGACAAGTAACAGTTTATTCCCCCCTGTGACTTAAGCTGAGGCTTTCAGAGAAGGGATTTTTGACAGTCGTCTCCTTCAGTCTTGTTCAGAATTGGGAGCACAACGAAGCAGGATAATTGTCAGAAGTGAAATGATTGGTTCTTGTTCTACTTAAAGAAGAGTGTTTTTTTCTGCATACTGCCCTGTATCTAGGTTAGTGCACAAACCCAGTGTCTGTACCAGCATCAGACTTTTCAGCAAACTCAGACAGCTAGTTTCGTACTCACAATTTCACAGTGAGCCTCTTCCCTCTTCAGTAACACAGCATTTGGGGCTTTCATGTGCAGTTTGTAAATGGGGAATAGTTAATGCTTCACTTCAGTGTCAACCTTCATAGTTAAAAGGAGTGTTCATGAGAACATATTTCCATTCATGCTGTTGCTAGAAAGTTATTTTAAACCCAGGTGATTTTCTCCCTTCAATCTAACCAAGTTCCTCTCTCAGTCAGTTTTTCAGGATGATACCCAAGACAGGCTCTGACACAAGTGCTCCATGCCATGCTCATCCGCTGTGTATGTTATTAGCAGGACACAAGGTCTTTCACCTCCCTGTGGTTTTCTAGGCCATATGATAATGACGGGAGAGCCCACATTTGCCAGTTTTTCATATTTGCTTTGACTTTGAATTATAAAATTATTTTCAACTCTTCTCCTTGAAAATACAGTATTTACCTGAATAATTATGGGTGAATAGATCAGAGGCAAACAAATTGTTTCTGCTAAAACCATGTCAGCTGTTGCTTACATTATTTTGTAGTGCTTTGCACTGGTATAATTTCTGAATATATATTTTAAATAATGTTTTTATTACTCATTTTTTGGGGGAAGATTGTAGTCAGTGGTTTAACTCACTGTAGTTCAACTACTCTCTACTATGTCTACAAAAAATATAGATACCTTAGTTATTAGAATGGAGGAAACGAACAGGTAGCAATGTGTGATTTTTACACTTACATTACTTTTCAGTAAGTGTGATTTTTAATAGAAAGCCATGTCCTGATTTTATCTCCCGATTTTAGCTTTTCTGTCAGACAAACAGGTCCCTTTTCACACTTGAATGCCAGCCATTGAAAATATGGTTGCTCAGATGCTCACTTTGCTTGTGATCCACAGGAGCACTGTCTTTATAAATACAGAACCTGGGTTAAGGTTGACACAGGGAAGTTAAACAGTAATTAACTTACTGTACTGATTATGCTGCACACCATGATGTTTGCTAATTTTCTCTTAATTAGAACCAAATGTCACATCCAGAGGCAGGATGGAGCTGGATTTCCCTTGCTTGACTGATCATAACATGTGGCCAAACTTTCCAGATCTCCTGCATCACTGAAACAGGAGTTCCAAATTCAGGGAATATCTAAATAGCATGAAAAAATTCCAGATGTACAAGCTTCTTTGGCTTAGACAATAAACTGGTCTTGCATGTAACAGATATTTTGCATATTCTTTTTTGGAACTGTATCAAATAAGTTTTTTCATTCTTATTTGTATTTCACATTTTTTTGTAGATGTCAGCTATCTGCCTTACTCTAGTGAGGAACATAAAATACTACTGTAGTAACGTGTGACAATGCCTTTAGTCTGCTTGCTGTTAGATATTTATGGTACAGTAACATTTTATTTCTTAGTCTAAACCCTAGGATCATATTTTAATGAAGATTTAAGACTACGATACAGCTGCTATTCAAACTGTGTAAGAGAGGAGCATGTTGGAATAGCTCAAGATTTACTGCTGAACTGTCGGTCTTTAAGCCACCGAGTGTCTTTACCCTTCCGTGCAGTAGCTACTGTGGAAACTTTGCCCACTGCTGTGAAGCAGACACAGCGATTAATGAACCTGAGGCGCGCTAATCAACCATATGTTTTCTTGACACAATGATTGTGTTATATATCACATCCGTATGTACAGGCCTTTATCTTTCCTTAATGATCTAGCAAGGGGGCTTTTTTAAATGTGGGTGTCTTTCATGCACTCCTTAGATTTGTTCCACAGGGGGTGACCGTTAAAAACATCTGACGGGCATGCAGTTAGCCAGCTCCCTGCTGAGATTAGTAAAATACTATATTTAGTAATCACACTACATCAAGGGACTACAGCATTGCAGGGAACAGATTTATTCAGCGCTTTTTTTTCTGATTTTTTAAATTTTTTTTTAATTGTACATATTATTTTTTCTTCGGGACAGTTTTTTTTTTCATCTTGGTCTCGTTTTTTATCTATGCTTTAACTTGTCATAAAAAGTCTTTGTTCATACAATGGGATTTTTTCCCCAATTTAATTTTTTTTCCTTTTAAGTGCACTTCTGTTCTACTCTCATAAATAAAATATATGGAATTGTAAAGCAGGTAGTAAGAATGCAAAGTGATATTTGCTGCTCCACACCTGAGGAAACTAGTATATTATTTGTTAGGACAGGTCTATGGGTAATACAGAAGAATACTATACTGTGATAGTGCCTATAGTTGGCTTTGAGAAGATGGTTGCAGTGAGCAAGTATATTTAATTTATTATAGTAAAGTATATTTAATTTATTTATTTTATAAATTAAAATATATTTCATTTGTTTTCATACCAGGAGTATTCCTTCACCAGTAAATATGCATGAAAGAGAGTTTGAGCTCAAACAAACAAAATTGTTTCACTTTCTTTTTAGCAGATGACGTAACTGTAAGAGTAACAGAAAGGGAAAGGTAAAAGGCCAGTGTGGAAAACCAAGAATTTCACTGGGAAGCTAAAGAAAGAAAAATTATTCTTGGGACTCTTGTGGTTTTTGAGCTTCTTCTGGTTTGCTTGTCCCTGTAAATCCAGAGCAATCTATATAGAATCTTGGAAATTATTCTGTAAATTCAGGACTAAATTGGATGCTTTCCCTTTAAGGGGCAGATTTAAAGGAATACTATCCTTTGTCCTAGCAAAATAGTTCAGGCTTGTCAATCCATAAGATTTGTGCATTGCTGAACATAATGGCATTTTATTACCTAGTTTATTTCTGTCTAGCATTCTAAGACTCCTGCTGGTGCTTTGACTCAAGAGTGGTTTTTGGTTTGGAAACATGAACTCCAGTGTCACAGATGAGTTCTTTCTTTTGGTAGTGCATATTATTTCTTTTAAGTTATTTAAAGGTCAAGAAAGGAAGTGTTTGGTCAGACAGAAGTTGTATTTCAAAATGTGAACACCTAAGCAGCAGTGTGTGAAAATAGTAGTCTTTATTTTCACTCCTCGTGATCTCTTGTTAATGCACAGTTGGCTTGTTTCTAACAGTAGTTCAGAATATTTTAGTTAAGCTTAACTACTGTGTATAACAGGTCTCTCACCTTCCTCAGTTGTGAATCAGTAAGCCATAGCCCTTGTTCCTGCACAAGGATGGATGTCCAAATCCAGAAGTGCCCATTGAAGACCCGCAGACTATCCTGTTCTATTTACGGAATAATTTATGCAGATTAACAATGGCCATTATCTGAAATTGTATATTGATCCAGTGGATTATAGTAGCTTATTTCAAGACAAATCCTGCGGTATTTTTACAGTTTCTATCAGGACACTTGCACATAGGAAGGTGTCATAGCAAGGGAAGATTCAAGAGATGCCTTTATAGAAATACGAAATGTGAAATTTCCTGCTTTTAGAGCAGCATTATTATAGAAGTAACCTTAAATGTAATTTCTTATGCAGTTTTATGCAGTGTAATTTAGTTTTTCCTTTATGAAACAACATAAAAGGTTGAGAATTTTGGCTATGCCATTCCGCATTCAGTTGTAACATTGTAAACATTCATCTTATATCTTCCTTTATGGGAAGCTATAAATGTCCCTGAAAATATTCGCATCTCTTCAGTAATTTAAAGTATTAAAAACAGGGGCCAAATTTCAACATAGTTGTCAAATGGTTTCAGACCTTCACATACATTTCTGTATACATACACCAGTTTGTAGTACCCCTATATACATACTCATGCCTTGCAGCTTGTTTCTGACTGAAACAATCTGTGAAAAAGATATACGGTTGCATCTCCTGTGGGTATCAAACATGAAAGCATACATGTATAAGTAAATGCATGGCATGTGCTTGTGGAAAAAATGACTTCTGGAACATATGTCATTACTTTGATGCCTGGGATGCACTTTGCGTTTTAAACACAGAGGTTTTGTGCTGTAGCCATGGAGCACTGTGTTTGGGATTTCGGGGCTGTTACACATTATTTACCTCAGGTACTCCACATATGTAGTTACCCAGGAGAAAAGCTAGGAGAGATGTGTGCTTTTTCCAATAAATGAGCAGGCTCATGTAGAGTTATTGCCAGGATGTTGTTGTGGCGCTTCTTTGTGCTGTGTGGACATACCTTGGGGGAGAATTGTATGTGAATCACTGATAATAGTCTGAGGCTGGAGTCTTGCATTTGACACAGAATTTGCACAACCCTTACTACAGACATCTGTATGCCGACCATTTTTTTATAACTAGGTTCCTAATGCTGTTCTATAGGGTGATCTCTGCTTATATGTTATCCAGATAAAACATTCTGAATTTTAATGAGTGAAGTTTCATTGCTACTTAATCCTTAAAAATCACTAAGCTAATTTGTGAATAATTTGGCCAGCCTTCAGTTACCACTCCTTGATGGCAAATACTGAATCAAGTATTTACTTGATTTGTTCCCTGCCTTAGATGGTACAATATTCTTCAAACAGATTTAGAAACATCCAGGTTCCTCCCCTACTTAGTTGTAATAGCTAGGACATATAAAATGCAATACTTGTAGCATACTGCTGGCTGAAAACCTAGAAGCATCTGCTCCTATTTTGACTATTTGATAACTATTCAACCACTGCCCTATCTGTTGGAGTGCCTATTTTGGACATTCTGCTCAAATAGGCAAATACTTTGCACTCTTGGTTGGCAGAAAAACCCAAGCATAGATCAAATTTGAAGAAGAAAGGAGTAAAATAGAGACCTTGAGAATGAAGCAGCTAGACTAATAATAAAATGTGATTACTGGGAAATTGCACATACCATGCCAATTGTAGAAGAAATCTGAATGTTTCTGTGACTGCACAAATCTGTAGACTGGAGAGGTTTGGTGGAAGGATGCAGTTATGTTCTGTCTCCATTCGAAGTGTAGTCTTTTGGTTTTTATATTACCGTTCATATTATTAACATAGAAAGTGTTCAGGTTGGTTCAACTGAAGAGCTTCAACAGGGCAAGAGATAATTGGAGAACTGTTGTCTAAGAAATTACAAAGTAATGGCCTTGATACATTCAGATGAAGTCAAAAGTGCATCATGAAATTCCTTTAGGAAAGTTAAGCCTAGAAAGAAACCAAAATTCTGAATTTGTTGCAATTGCAATGTGGGACTCTACAGGGGTTGGGGACCAAATCTGCTATTGCAGATAATAATGTCACATAATACTAATTTTAATTTTTCCTCTTGACACCTCCTGTTCTTTCAGCTTGTTAGCGTTGCTTTATTCCAGTGGACATTTGTGAAGTGTAATCTTATTCATATTATTCTCATTACAAATAAGCCTACAGGCATGCTATGCAGTTCAGAAAGTGCTATTTTTCCGTTTCTCCATATGTGATCTAAGGCATGTACTTTTCTCAGTAACCAGATTTTGCACATTTTGCTATGTCATATTTGCAGTACAGAATCATCCTCTTGAGGTTTTCTGCCCCATTTCTCCACATCACATCCCCGCAACGCGTACTCAGCAGAATATCGAGCTTGCAACCAGATACCACAGTTGTGGAAGCTTCTTAAGTCCTTGTCGTAACAGTAGTCCCTGACATTTAAAGAGCTTTAGTTTATATTTACAAGCCAAATTTCATACCTTCATACCTCTTTTGATTAATCAAAGTTAAACCATTGTGTATGTGAAGGGGGCCTCTTGTGGTTTCTAAGTAAGTAGTATGGCTTTTCTGGCAGAGAGCCACAAGCAATTTAGTACGCACATATTGTGGGGGTTGAGAGAGAGAGAGGCAGGGATAATCCAGAAAACTTTAGGAGAGGCTGAGTGAAATCAATATTTTTATACACAGTACAAGAATATTGCATTCTGTATCTTACTTTTGGCCACAGTAAAACTGTTTTGATGTGTCGTTGGTAAAGTAATTCTATAGCATCAACTTGGTTTTCCTCTCAGCCAATTTTGCACTGATTTTGCTTCAACTGAATTATTCCCAATTTGCACCTGTGGCAGAGAAGAGATAGGCGTAGGGGATTTCATTCACACAGCGTACAATTAAGTATCATATATGTCACTAAATCATTTCCACGGGAATAATTTTAATATTGTTCCCAGTTGTCTTCAGAAATAATAAAGTTTAATTTTGTAGCCTAAATGTCAAGATGAGGCTTTATCATGTAACTTTTGCCTGAGAGCTGTACAGCTGTAAATAGATACTAACATAAAAGGTCTGTCTCCAGCAGAGCTGATCTCTCTTTCCGTTTCTGACAGAGGTCACATAGCCAATGTAAATTACCACCATAAACTAAATTCCACCTCTCCTGTAGAACAAAGTGCTTGATCTGCCTGCCTAGAAGCCAGGAGCTACACAGAGAACTGTAATATTTCAACAATTCAGCATGAGTGGCAACCTGTTCTTAATAATGAAGCACTGGCAACATTTAATTTCATTTTGTCTCAGCATATTAAAATCCATGCTTTCTTTAGGGGATTTAAGAACTATCAGAAGGGAGCCTGAAGACAAGGAGAATAATTCAAATAGAAGCACTATCTTCCTCTGTATTTCATGCAAGATTCAGGTTCAATATGCACATCTTGACATTAGTAGGGAATGAGTTACTCTTGGAAAAGGATACCCTAGACATCTCAAGAAGAATGTGAGTTCTTCTCCATTTTATCTGTCATTTGGATTTAATTAAAAGTCAAATTCAAATATGCATTAGCCATGTCAAAAGAGTTAGTGGATTGTAGTAGATATAGAATTACGGTTGAAAAATTTAAACTATTATTGCTGAGTTTTTGCAGGTATAATGATTTACATGTATGCGTCATAACTAAGCTGCACGATGCTGTTAAAATTTATATCTAGGCTGAAAAAGAAAACCTGAAGCTAGATCCTTATATAAATACAACATCCTGCATTCAGTCTCACAGGTCTCAGAAACTGAAGATCACAGTACTTGAAAAACTATCCAACAGATAAATCAGAGAAATTTTGGCCCCAGTTCAGTATTATTTTACACACTCCTTGTTCTATACTGAAGATGAATTCAATGTAAATGTTTGGAATTCTTCTTACAAACTTGTTGAAAAGGGACAGTATTTTAGCATGATTCCCTTGTACAAACCTGGTGTTTAGCAGATTACGTATGTTATTCTGTTATAGGTACACTACAGTGATAGACAAAATGGCAAAGAGTGTATGACCTGTTTGACACTGTCTCCTGTGCAGATGACTTTCCAAGGTATCGGAAGCTCCATTGAAGCCAGCCATGACCAGGTATAATACCTTCACCCCGCACTCTTGTAATTTTATTAGTATCCAGTGAGGCCAGAATATCAGCATTAGTAGATTTTAAATTTCAACACATCTTGTGCTTTCATATGGTGTGTTCATGTCACTGGGATTTGCCTATCTTGCCATAGAAAAATCCTGATTAGATCTAAAGAGTGACCCAAAAAGGAGACAAAACTATATTGCCTTTTACATATTTTTAAGACATATTAGGAAGCCTGAAGAGCTTGCTTTAGTTTAAAGTCAGATGTAAGGTTTCTGTAAAGGTTGTGTTTGATTTTATGCATGTATCAGGTCTTGTCTATCCTGTTTGTAATAGAAGATTAGGGGTAGCTGGAAAAGCAGGGAGATAAAGCCATCATCTCCTGCCATCATCTGTCACAAGAAACTGGCATTTGAGGGGGGAAAGGAATTTTTAATCAGACTGTAAAACTCCCGTTTTGTTTGGCTGTTCTTAAAATGTTTAATTCAAGCTTTTGGCGAAAAGCCAGGAAGAAAAAACCCTCAATGTTAATCACTCATCGCCCTGCTCCTTCAGATGGGAACTGAGGGGGGCTTCCATTTTAATATTCTTGTCCTCCAACACTCTTAAATATAAAAGCAGGGCAACACTTGGTTACTCCAAAAGTTTTAAAATCATAAAGGAAACAAGTAGATGAAACCAAACCTCGTACCTTTCAGATCTTCAGTAGATTGGAAACAGTACCAGTTTTATTTGCCTTTGCAGGCCATCTTTAAATTGTACTGTGTTCACATTTACCATACATTTTGTTAGGCTCTGTGGCAGATGCTCTAAGGAAAGAGGAAAAGAGGGATAATTTTTAATAATTATCAGAATTAGTTACTTTTGGGGAAAAGTTTCAGACACTTTTAGCCATATTTTTGACGTGGGTTCTTGGGTTTTTTATTTTATTGGGAGTTTCTAAGTAAATTGTTAACATAAACTAAACCCATTAGTTATTTACATGGTAACATGAGGATACTTCCTGTCCTTAAGTGTTCGAGTGTTTGGTGTTTTATAATAATGGAGGGCTGTGGTAAGTCGGACCATAATTCAATATTCAATTCCAATTTCATCCAGCATCTTGTTTATGCTGTTCTAAAGTCACTTTGTTTTTCTTTCGGTAAAGACTGTCTTTTAAAATTTAGTCATAACTCAAATACAATATTTAGACATTTCAATGAATTTAAGGTGGTCCCTGTCAATTTGATAACAACTACATTCTGGGCTACCAGCCAGCTTGGCCTTTGTCTTAGCTTTTATTTAGGCTAGAGTATGATATGTAAACAGAAAAAGACTTTGTAAGCAAAAAGCACATTTGAGCCATCTGAATAATTGTATATTTAAGGCATCTAAATGAAAAAGCGTCATTAAGCCTGCAAAGTCAAGCACCTAGAAATGAGGAAATTCTAGATTACATGCAGCATTAGTTTGATCCCAGGTGTACCCATTCAGGCCTCCAAACAAGGACATTCTTCTGGGAGGAAAAAAAGAAAAACCATAAAATCACATAGATAAAGATTTTATCATAGGATGTGCAGAAATAGGTTTGCTTGAGACATAATGTGGCTACAATTTCCTAATCTTCCTTCAACTTGAAGTTTAAAAAATGTTCATCGTTGGTTCATTGGTTTTAGTTACGTAGTTTTCAACAGTGTTCTTAAAAAGGAAAGAAAAATGCTTTGTCATTGCATGGTGGAGTGGTTGCATTACTGAACCCACGTCACTTGTGGAAAGAAAACAGTCATCTAAAAGCCAACTGCCAACCAGTGGGTCTCAAAAGAGATCCACATACTGGACAGGATTCACAAATTTCCTCTTGTCCCCTTCCTAAATATCAAAAGAATTCCACTTTCTGGGAAAAGGGATGCTATTGACTGGTTGTGTTTGATAACCAGGGTGGCAGGACTGGATTGAAGCATTATTTGCCATCGCCTGAATAAATAGAGAATAACAAACAGAAAACTCATCAAGTGTCTGTCAGGCGCTGATGTTAATTAATGACAAAATTACAGCACTTAATGGACTAACTAAAAAAAAACCAAAGCAACCAACTTTTGTTTCTTGTTCCTGTGTAATTGGTATGATTTTGCTTGGTTTTCTCCCATTTCCCTCACAGCAGGTTAACTTGATACCGTTATTATTCTTATAAAAATAGGAGACAGAGCTGCTGTACCTTTGTTAAATTGAATTACCCGCATTTTGAAGTTACAAATGCAGTAAGTGGAAGACAGCCATATGCTATCAAACTTTAAACTCTTCTTTATCTTAAGTAATCTATTACTTTTAAATCGTCTGTTTTGCATTGTGTGGTAATTAGGACTAGTAATTAGGACTAGTTGCCTGAAAGGCTATGATTTCAGTGGAGGCATGTTGATGTGTCACCTATGAGTCCTGACATAGTTTGACTTCAGGATCTGTTCACTTCTATGCTCATGAATATAATTTTTCTCATGTTCATTCTAAAATGTAGATTTTAGAATTTCTATGTTTCTTAAAAGCGAAACTGTCTAAATGAGACTCTGGAATAGTTCGCGGGAAAGTGGTGGGAGCTGTATACCAGATTTGTTCCTATATTGCTGCAGCAGAACCACAGCTGACCACATACCTTGATCAAAAAAACAAGGGCAAATGAAAAAAGCCAAACAAACCAGCTTCCCAATGGTATCTCCAGCACTACAGTCTGTCTTCTAGGTTGGATTGGTCTTTTGTAACATGTCCAGTGGTAGATTTGCTTCCCAGCAGATACCAGGTGGTTACGATCCTACATAAGTATATTATCTTGCATTTTAAAATATGCCAAGATTTGACACAGCAGTTTTTCAAGTCACTTGTTCTTTTCCTATACTCTCTAGGAAGTTTTTATTCTTTAGATTGGTTTAGCTTGTGATTTTAATGGGTTTACATTTTTTCCCCGTATACTTCATTTGAGTTCTTTCAGATGAAAATAAACATTTCATACTTGTACACAATTTAGTGTGTATTTCAAATGACTGATTGACAAGGCATATCTCATTTGATCATGAAGCAGTATCGTGGAAGTAGTTGCTGCTCTTTCATTTTCCTTTGGCAAACAGTAAAAAAGGGAAACATCCCTAAAGTACCACTGCAGTCTAGCCTGCTGCATGTTTTGCTGGGTTTTGTGTTTAGTTGTGCCAACATCTTTGATAGAAATGTAGTGGTTTTTAGAATACTTTTTTCCTGAATGATTTCTCTTTCTATTTGGGCCCCTTTTTGAGATTTTTGAATGCTTGCCATGGAATACTCAGCCTGTACAACTGAATTTTTAACCCTCAGTAACTTGATTTTCATGGAGGAGGGACCAGTTCTCTACTTAAATTTCTGGAGAGAATCAAAGAACAGTGCATTTCCTTAAAGTCTTATTAATATTTTTTGGTGATTTTGGAGGTTTTAATGTAGAGTTGACAATATTGTCCACTTGTTTATTACTGATTTCTGCCGTTTACTTCCCCCTATAGTCCCAATGAGACATGCTGTTAAAGTGACAACTTCTTTAAAACCAAGCATTTTCTGCTTATATTTTTAATCCATGCTATTTAATCCAATCCATTGTATTTTTGTTGCGTGTTAGACCATGTTTTTAGAACTCTCCTACACTTTGTAATGTGTAAAATAGGATACTTTGATTTTCTAGGACAGATAACAATTGTGTGATGCTATATATAATCTACCACTGTTATCACTTTCATTTTCAAGTATAAAAATAGCCAGAAAAGGAATAAGCAGGGGCAGAAATTGTAGAAGTCGAGAGCTACTGATGAGATAGACTTGATAAGAGAGTCCAACAGGCAGGAGCTGTGCTTAAAGGAAGATGCCATGCTCAGCAGTTTCAGAAATTGCTGATGGAAAGCTTGACAAGCAGCAGTGACAAGCAAACAGAAATGTGGTTCTGAAGCAAACCATCAATGTCAGCCTGCGAACAGGCATTTGTGGGCAGGGCTAACGGATTGAGGTGATGCCCAACAGTGAACAAGCCTGGTACACTTGAATACAGCAAAGGTGGAAGTAGTTCTCTAGGGATTAAAGACCTCAGAGATGGGTGGCAGGCTCAGGGGAAGGTGTTTGGAGCTTTGAAACTTAAGGTTTAAGAAGAACTTTACCTGTAACCGCAAATACATAATACGTACGAAGTTCCACATCTCTGTATTTGTTACGGTCTGAGAATTGTAGATCTAGGGAATTTATGCGAGCCAGCATCACTGTCTTATCTGTAAGAAAAGTAAAAGCTGAAAAACCTGATGCTGTAGTCACTGAGTATGTAGGGGATGAGAATTTTGTCCCATGCTGTAACTGAAAAAGATTAATGGGATTAGGTTTTTTGTTAAGATACCTTTCCACATCATAAAAAAAGATCATTTAGTGGACATGACATTAATTCCAGCTTAAAATTGTTTTTGTTCTAAGGTGAAATTATTGTTTTCTAGATGTTTAGATTTACTTTAGGGGGCATTTTTGTCCTGGACATAACCAAAAAATAAGAAAATGTTAGGATTATTATTTTTTTTTTTTTTTTAAGATACATGTATTGCTTTTTTTGGCTCTTGTTTTGATGTGCTTCATTTTTCAGCTTATTTCTACTTGATTTACTATAAATGCAGTTCTCATTTCTTTGGGGTGGCTTCTTTAATACAATGAGAAAACTTTAGTCTGACTCAGTGAAAATCTTATTGTATTTTTCCCAAAGCTTGGCAATTCCATCACAGCCATTTCAGCATCAGGACTCCTACCTGACCTTGTAAAAACATCTCCTTCTCATGCCAGTGTGATACTGATGGCTGCTGCCTTCTCCTTGACAGCTCCATAATCTTCAGAGTGAGTCAGGCATGGCCGCAGCTGAGTGCCTAGTGCTCCAGAAGAGCCAGTTCACGCTTTTGATACATAGCACCATGTTTCACTCTTCTCTTGTTGTGTCGGGGAAGTTGCAGTCAGGAGTCATCCCATCAGGTTTTAGTTAGAATCACCAGGTTGTTGTCTGCTATTTGGAACTTTTTCTTCATCTGCTGTGCTCTCCATGACTGCGTGTGGAACGCTGATACATTCTCTCTGTATTCTTCATCTTCTGTTTCACATTATCTCAGTCTAGATGTACATGGCAGAACATTTGCTTTTCCCTGGCAGCTGAAGCTTTCCTTGATGAGCCTGAGATCAAGCATTTGATGCGTAATCTTTCATTTTCAAAAAGTGAGTTATTAATTAACTGCTGAATGGGAACAGAATGTAGACCAAGGCCCAGCTATCTCCTGCCAAACCTCTTCAGTGCTCTCATTCAGGGCTTCCTGTGCAGCTTCCCAGTGTGACTGCTTGCTGAAGATGCAGAATAGGATGTTCCAGGGCTCTGTGTATGTATGTTTGTTTACACAGTAGTGTCAGCAGGGTATGAAATGCTGCTGTTGCAGTCTTAGGGTGTCTTACCTTGCTCGGCATGTGAATGATGACGAAGAAAGACCATGTATTTTATGGGGACTATTTTCTGTTGGTGACAACTGTTGATGAGGTTTCACAAGAGTGGTGAGATTTACAGAATCACAGAATGGTTGAGGTGGGGAGGGACTTCTGAAGGTTATCTGGTCTGGCCCCGGTGCCCAAGCACAGCTACCTAGAGCAGGCTGCCCAGGACCCTGTCGCAGGATTATCTCCATAGTAGAAGACTCTCTCTTGGTCATTCCTTCTCACCGAGTTCATCTCCAGTCCTGGCTGCTTCCTAATCCACTGAGCTGGCAGAAACTAACTCAAGTTTTCATCCAGTTAAGTGAGTTGAACTGAACTACTGGGGCTTACAGGAGTAGCAGAGCTGAAACGAGGGAAGCATCAGGAAGCCAAGAGAAGAGGAGTGGGAGCCACCGCCTTCCACAGCAGCAAGCTGTTAGATCAGGTTACCCACCTTCTAAAATGTCACTTGAAGAGGATGAGGCAAAAATTAACTGTTCAAAAAACTTGTTTTTTTGTAGAAAGGTTTGTCTTGTTTGGTGCTCTTAAACCTGTTCCTTGTGCAGTAGCATGATCTGGCATAAGAAAATAACAGGAATGCACTCATAAGAAGGGAGGAAGAGCAGCATCTTAGCAGACCTGACCTGGAGAAGTTTAAATGTTTTGAACTGCACCCTTAGTTGCTTGCATTAGCAGGCTTTCAGTGCAGCATAGCGTGTGGAAGTGAAAAGAAAGGCCTTAACAACATACAGTGAAAACAGCCTTCTATGGACTACAGGCCAGCTCTTCACTACCCTTAGTCTGCAAATCTGTTTCTGGGTTGGTTTGTTTTGCTGTTTCTTTAGGCTCAGCTGGCCAAAGGAGAAATATAAAAATCTTGAATCTTCTTGCTGGTGTTAGGGAAGAAGCTTGAAAGGGAAAGGTATTGGAAAATTTTGGAGAAGCTGAAAGTGTCTGTTTCTTCCTTGTCACACTGCAGCAGGAGACTGAGCCTTCTTGCAGTATCAAGAAATCTACCAGCTTTTTTCCTGACAGGAGTAAACAGAGGGAAGGCAGCAGAGGTGGGTTTTTCTACTCAACAGTTAAAATTGGATAGGCATACACCTACTAGACAAAAGTTGGTGAAAGAGATGGAGGCAAAATCAAAGTGCAAGGAGAGCTCCCTAGTAGCTTGTGTTGCAGTTGGAGTTATCAAGAATCTGGATTTTTCATCTTGAGCCTGAGAGGACATATTTCATTTTAATAGCTATGATCATTTTAATTTCTAGGACTGGTAAAACCTTTCAAACCTTATGATTTAAAACAAACAGTCAAAACACGGCTGCCTTTTTTGTAGGCACCTCCATTTTAGACAAAGAAAGGTACAGAGTGTACATGACTCAACTTTGCCACCCACCCTGTACTTGCCGGAGTTATTCTGTGGCATTTTCCACACACTAATCAGAGTAATGCTGTGTCTGTTTGTTGATATGTGTTTAATCACTTGTCATTCAATGAGGTTGTTTAACACACTAATGATATAATTGCCATTTCAAAATACATTACCTTAACCATTCCATAAGACAAAATAATGATTTGCACATGTTGCATCCGTAGAAGTGTGCTTTTGCCAAAATTGTGTTTGCCACCTAATTTTTCCACTTCTCTTGAAATAATATCACATGGCAGGCATTATGCATTTACCTAGTACAAGTGAAGCTTCATAGTTTTTTTTGTTTGCATAATTATCATGCAACTCCCCTGAAGCTACATAGTGCATCATACACCCCTTCGTTTCAAGGATTCGTAGCAAGAAGCCAAGATCTCATAATAAATATTCTGACAATAGCCTTAAAGGAAAATGAAGGAAGTTGGGTTTTATAGGTAATTAATAACAAGTAATTAGTAATTTTATGAGTAATTACAGGGGAATAACCGAGCTTATGTCCCATGAAATGCAGTGGGATAACAAAACAGTGCTCTTTTCTGTCACCACTTTATTTTTATCAAATTGGTACAATTTTCCTCTGAATATATGCTCAGACTTTTAACAACTTTTCCTTCTTCTTTTTGAGGTAGGTCTAACACAACATAACCAGCCCTGGTGGGCTACTCTGAGCACTTCTGTAAACTTGGACTGCACCATTCCCACAGCAAACTCCAGGCATCTGTTGTGTCCACATAACTTAGGCACTCATCCATATGTAGTTTGGCCAATGATTTTGGTGCTGAAGTACTTTTCTCAGTCTGTTGTAAGCAAACTTGTGTCTGTTCTGGGCAGAAGTAGCATTACTGGAGGAACAAAGGAATAGTTTTGTCAAGTAATGGGAAGAGTATCAAAGTAGTCATGCATGCACACTCAGTGCAGATTGTGGCAAGCTCCTGTCCAATTTAAAGCTCAGTTCTGAAGTTGCTTTCTAAGCTGTGCTACGTGTAATATGGATCAGTACATTGAAGGTTTAGATCTCTGCTGAGCATGAGGAAGTTGTGGAACTATGTTTAGGAGCACTAAGATTTAATTCAGTTCCTAGATATTCATGGTGCAACAACATCCTGCTTTCTTCATTGGATGGTTTTTAAATACCCCATCAAGAAAGAGATGGAGACTTATCCTAGCTTGATCATGGAAATTACTTCACTTCCCTTTGTTACATGACTGCCGTTGATACCCTGATGGAGAAGTGTCAGACATCTCCAGGGAAAAGAAGTGTTTACATTCCTTCCTATAACTCATTTAACACAGAATCTGAGTCCCTCTCTTGTATACCAAACTCATTTCATATATAGCTTTTTGTAGTCTCGCTGAGTTTCTCAGAGCATTGTGTCAGAACATCCTCCTGTTTGAGACAGGAAGGAGTCAACAGCCAGCCTTCTCTTCAAAGCATCTAATGTGCAATATCCTCACTTGATGGGAGTTCTTACATCCCCAGAAGCTTCATATGTACTTGTGTCCTCCATTTCATAGCCCTTATTGATGGTCTGTGTCCCAGTACTAATGCTTCATTCCAGTAAGATCCTTCACATATGCTGAATGTAAGACTGCTTCCAAGTAATTCACTGTCTCAAGGATCCAGGACTTGAGATAATAAACAATAAAATGGAGGTATCAAGCAAAACCAAAACAGTGAACTCTTAAGTTAAACTTTAAATTTTATAAGTATTTCTTCATATTAATTCTTTCTCTTTCCCATCATTAGGGAGACTGTGAGACCTAGTTTTCTACAGATCCTTACGGCTGTACAAATAATTGATTTTACAGTCCAAAATCTCCTCTCTCATCCTTCATCCCCTCAAAAAAAAATCATTCAGACTGGCCCAAAATAAAGAAAAAAGTACGTCTAGCCAAAGAAAAATAGTTAATTTTGTACTTGGGCATTTGTAGTGAAAGTAGGAAAATAGCTGAAATTCACAAAGCTGGTGGGAAAGATGATGAAATATTTTACCTACAAGCTCAGCTGGTCGTGTGCTCACACAAGGTGCAGAAGACGTAAATTTCATTCTACGCCTCTCTCCGCAGGAGCATGAATCCTCTGTAGGAGCCCTCCTCATGCTACAGAGCAGCACAGCTGGATGGCCACGGGAGCACAAAGTAAAAAGCACAGAGTAGTCATCTTTGATGCACTAAACCAGTGTGCTCATTAGAGCTGTGTGAGCAGAAGGGTTTGAAGGAATTCTTGTTTTGTAATACCCCACAAGACGGCAGTTAGGGGGCTGTCCTGAAAGGTGAAAAGATGGATTTGATTACTCCTGGGAGTCAAAGAGGCGTAAGCTATGGTTTTCCACAGTCCAGTATTGACCATCAGGTGAATCTTGGCCTTTTGTTTTCACTACAAATGGCCAAAGCTAAGCAAACTAACAGATAAATTCTAAGTTTCTGAAGTTATTTACAGTTGAAATTGCAGAATACTGTCCCAACTCTGGAAGTTGATTTAGCCAGCGCAAAGCTGTTTTTTCCAATGTATATCTGTTTTCAGGAAGAATATACCTTGCTCTACAGCCAAGCCCATCCCTGCCACCAGTACATATCCAGGTGGTGGCGGCATTGATCAAACCTGAAAGCCATGTGCTCCTGGTTGGAGGTTGCCACAGGGACCCTAAGGAGGGACTGTTAGGTCGGGCTACAACGGCAGTTTAAGGTAATACGGCATTTTCTGCTGGAGTCACTGCGTTCCCCAGCAGCCCCCAGAAAGTCTTATTCATTGATCTCATAATTCTTCTAAGCATGACCTGCAGACAAAATGAGAGCTTCTCTTCCTCAGAATTCAGCTCTTCAGCTGTCTATAAAAAAGGTTTGAATTTGCCTTAGGATTTTTAAAGCTTGCATTTACCTCAAGAATTCATAAAGGACACCTTGGCCTTTGTTTATATCTCTGCTGTTGCTAAATCTCTTATACTGGTGACTCAATACAGTAAGTGCCAAAGGCTCAATTCTCTATGTGCTGATGGCAGTGGGGCTCTGAGCAGACCCTGTACCCATCATGCCTCAGCTATTTACATGAAAAGCACACCTTTTGCTGATACTGGCTACAGGGCTTATCCCAGTAATGTAAAGATTTTAGCTGGTTTGTGAGATCACAGAACGCCTGTTTGGTCATTGCTTCAAGACACCAGGCTGTTCAGCAAGTCAGTCCTATTTCAGACTACTCCCTAAATATTTCACATTTTAACGCTGTTTTGAATAATTGGGGTCATTTTTCTAGCACAGCAGGCTCTAGGGAATTACGAGTTGAGGAAATTTTTATGTTGTCATATTTGATTCAGTACCCCATTGTCATTTATGTGAAGTGGTACAATAATACATTGTCAGTCGTTTAGGGGACATCTGGGTGTACACGAAGCTTTGTTCATGTCAGTGAGGCTTCCTAGGGTGCCTCAGTTCATCAATGCAGCTAATACTGCAGGACCAGTGGCTTGGTTTTGGAGTGTGCCAGAAAACAGGATCATTCTTTCAAATTAAATGAAAAATAAACAGGGATCAGTGTGTAGAACTCTTTTTTTCATCATGTATCATCTGTCCATGCTTGTGAGGAAAATAGAACAAAAGGAAGAATTGGAAAAGAATGTTTGCCATAACTTTCTAAGCTGCAAAATAGTTAAGCAAGAAGATATGGGTTTGGGAGGGAATCAAGGAAATTAAAAGGAGGCATCAGACACTGGCTTGACCAAAAAATGGCTTAAAGCACCATTTGCCCTTATAAGCAAAAATATTAGCACAAAAGTAGTCTAACGTACTGGCAGATAGATATACACATGTCAAACTACTTTGAGAAAATTTGCAAGAATTTGAAAGTTTCTTGGCCCTTATTGAAATAAACTGGATCTTGCGGAGTGTTTTGGAACTCCCCTGATAAGTAACACTTAAATCCCTTTTGATCAAATACCCTTTCTCAGGCAATTACATCTTCTTAATTTAGAGGCCTGTTCAAAAGATTGCTTGTTACCTTCATTTAGCAAAGGTTCAACTGCTGCAGTTTTCTGATCCTTTTAAAAAATGCAAACAGGGAAAGTTTACACAATAAAAGTTCTTTTTTTCATTCTCAATTATTTTGAAATATCTCACAGATTACATCAGTTTCTTACTTGCATTCGTGTTGCAAGATGGCGACTATTGTATGTTGCTAGTGATGCATTAAATTAGTTGTTTACATTATAAAATCTAAACATATTAGAATCTTTTGTGTTTGTCTTCAAAGATTCCTATTCTAATAAAGCTTTCTGAAACAAGTAAGGTTGTCTTTTTTGTTTAGTTTATGCATCACTGGAGAACCTAAAGATTTGTAGCCTCTAGCCATCCCTGTCTGTGTTTAGTAGAGTGTAAAGAGATTGTGTTTGGGACAACATATATTTTCATTTAAAAAGGAAAGTAATATTTTTCAGTTAAACATTTTGCATTTAGAAAAGGTAACACATGGGGCAAATGTAGATGGAAAGTGCTAAAATTCATCCTCTCTTCTCAAAAGCTGTTTTGCTGTGACTTTCAGTTGGAGTAAAAGAAGTATGTGCAATATACTGAAAAAATAGAAATTTTGACTGCATCCTTCCTATTTGTGATGGCTTTGTGTCACTGTTCAGGTCACTGTGATACAAGACCAACATTCAGTAGAGAACAGTATTTAGGATTTTAAAGAAATGCACAATTTGGACTCTCAGTTTTGCTCTTTAAACAATGTTATAACAGAGACCTAATGAAATATGAAAAATAAAAGTGAAAGCTGACAGCTTTAATGTGGCTGGAGTTGTTTTGTGAAAGTAACTTTTATTGTTAAGGGGAATTCATGAATGCATTTTTAGCAGCGAAGGGACTTCTTGAAGAGTCAGCTGAACAGTCCCCACTCTTTCCCCTGAACACCCTCCTTTTAAGTGCAATTGTCTTATTTCTTCAGCTGGAGAAATGACTTCTTGAATACACTTTATAGGTCATTCTACATCTGCCTTGCAAACATGTGTTTTAATATGTTTGGACATACATCTTTCTATCTCAACACTGTTGGCAAGTCATGAGAAAAGAGCAGGGTTTCATTTACCTGTCAAAACCCAAATTAACTTCATTAAGCAAATGGTCTAATAAAATTGTCACAGTTCTACTTTCTGTCAATGTCACTGAAAGGAAGAGTAGTGAACTAAGTGTTAACTGCAGAAGCAGATTATTTTCTGTGCACAAGAAAGAGCTTTTAGGATAACAAGTCAAGACCACTTCATATCTAAATAACCTCTAGAACATGCAGCAATATAACGGGCACTGAGTTATAGTAAGACTTGGGGAATGTGACAAAATAAACAGTGGAATGAAGAGAACAGTACTAAAACCAGTTGCAAAAAGCCAGGAAGAATAGAATTTGATGAAACTATGAAATATCTTAAGAAACATCCTGCTTCTAATTGTGATGAAACGGTGAGAAAAGTGATAAGGAGTAAAGTGACTGTTTTCAATGTACTATCTTTAGACAAAAAGGCTAAGTGATTAAAAGGTACTGAAGATAAAGCAAATAAGTGTAGCGTTTCAAAGTGTTGGATTAAAAAGAAAAAAAAAGGGTATCTTATTTCCTTGAAAGATTTTTTAATGAAAGAAAGCATGAGAAGGTGTGAAACAGTCTGATGTAACAGCCTACCAGAAGTTGTTTCAGAGATAATCACTTGCTGAGATATTTAGGCAAGATGTGCTCCATCAGCAGCATAAGACACCGCTGTGTGTAACAAGGTAGTAGTACTCAGGATACCTGAAGAGTTTTGGTAAAGATTAATCATGAAGCTTCAGAATTAATATGGACTATGGTCCTAAGTCTAAAATACAAAGTAAGGCCTCATGAGAAAAAATAAAGGCTACATTTTAAATACATCCTCTAAGTCAGGACTTCTGATTTAGATACTTTAAACTATGATATTCAGAAACAAAAAGCATGCACAGCTTTTAAACGGATGCATGCTTTATTTTTTGCCGGAAGTTTACTCGTTCAGTTTATAATACCAGATCAGTTTCCAAATCACTTTCATTAAGAAATTCTGACCAAATGTCCTGATCCAGTAAACGTTTTCATACTTAATGTAGGTCTGCATATCAGTTGTCCCTTTAGATTACCTAATGATCAATCTGTACAAACGTGCACAGTCAGAAACACAAGTACAACTGATGTGAAAGGAGGTTGATCTGAGGTGAAATACAAAATATAGCAGCATTCTCTGGGTTTAGCATCACATCTTCATTTTGTCTGGGATCTTCTATAAGTGCATAACAGTAAAACAAGGCATCTCTGAATAGTCATACAAAGAACTGATGTTCCTACACTTAATTTGTAATGTGAAACTGCATGAAAGTTGCAGTTTCCAGCTATATCACATATAGAATCATAGAATAGTTGGGGTTAGAAAGGACCTTAAGACCATGTAGTTCAACCCCCCTGCCATGGGCAAGAACACCTCCCACTAAACCATGTCACCCAAGGCTCTCTACAACCTGGCCTTGAACACCGCCAGTGATGGAGCATTCACAACTTCCCTGGGCAACCCATTCCAGTGCCTCACCACCCTTACAGTAAAGAATTTCTTCCTCAAATCCAATCTAAACTCCTCCTGTTTAAGTTTGAACCCATATTTTATAGTAGAGTACCTAATTTTGGTTTTGAACTCCCTTTTGCTCTCTTTTCTTTTACAATGGTATAACCAGGCGATGTGGATTGATTTCTATTATAAAAGAAGTCAGAAAGTCATTTCGGGTCTCAGAATGGATATTGCAAGTACAGTGATGTAGTGTGTTGACTCAGGAAATTTGGTAAAGGCAGTGTCAACAGAGTTTGCAGCTGAAGTTTCCACTAAATTCCTTGTCTGGCAGAAGAAAATAAAGCTCAGTATCACTGAATCTGAGGGAAGTTGTGTGCCTTTCTTCTTGTCTGATCTTCCTCTGCCTTTTAAAAGATCTTGTTTTTTTCTTTGTTACTTTTGAGACATCTCCCTGCAAATCTCTCTTACTGTAGGTACTGCAGGTCCACTGTTCGGTTGCCCACACCTTCTCCCATAAACAGAATAATTTAAGCTTCTTTAGTCTTGCAATAGAGAGAAGATTTTACATACCTTATTCTGCTAACTCTTTTTAAGATGGTTTGTTAAGATATCTTTTAATTGTTGGATCTTATAGCTAAGCATGGTCAAGTTTTAGAATATCAGTGTTATCTGTGCTGGTAAAAACGCTTTCCTCTTTCCTAATATGATTCTGACTATGTGTGTCCATGAAGTGAAACTTGCATCATTGCAGATTACCTGCTGAAAGTTCAGTTTTTACAATGATTGCATGTCAACATGAGTGATTTGCTCCAAAATGGCTGTTTTTTTTCCACAGTTCTTGCTCTTTGCTGGGGGGAATGCATTTTCTGTGTCAAAAGTCTTGACATTTAAAAAACAAGATATACTTTCCCCTAAATTTCATTATTCCATGAGTTGCATTCCTTGAGTGCTGGGAGTAAAGTTCAAGATGTTAATATGCTAGTATGATTAGGATGCTTTGATTAATGTGGTCTGTATGGGGCTGGGCTCCTGTTCAAAATCAGTCAGTCAATAGGTAAATGTCATTAAAGGCTGAATTTGCTGAGGATGAATTTGTGTTCTCTAAATCACCTGGCACATTCTGTGCATGATATCCTTATGTAATGTCAAAAATTACAGAGAAAATAAATCTCAAAAGATATAAATTTTTTGTGTACAGGATCTACCTCTGAGCACGTCTCAGCATACATCTGAGGAGTCCTGTTGAAACCAATTGATTAATCCAGTCTTATGTCAAAATTCTTATGCAATGTTGAATGAATTAAGGCTATGAGCAGGAACAAAATTCTTACAAATTATCTCCGAGCAAAAGAGGTACTGATATGCTGTCAGTGCAACATAAGAAGTAATGTGTGTATTATCATAGAATCATAGAATAGTTAGGGTTGGAAAGTACCTTAAGATAATCTAGTTCCAACACCCATGCCATGGGCAAGGACACCTCCCACTAAACCATGCCACCGAAGGCTCTGTCCAACCTGGCCTTGAACACCACCAGGGATGGAGCATTCACAACTTCCCTGGGCAACCCATTCCAGTG
>JANRGW010041969.1:2869-20303 GCA_024733675.1 Psilopsiagon aymara | reverse complement strand
TTCCCTGGGCAACCCATTCCAGTGCCTCACCACCCTTACAGTAAAGAATTTCTTCCTCATATCCAATCTAAACATCCTCTGTTTAAGTCTGAACCTGTTACTCCTTGTCCTCTCACTACAGTCCCTAATGAAGAGTCCCTCCCCAGCATCCTTATAAGCCCCCTTATATAAACCCCCTTCTTGTACATTACTTTTTACAGAAATTACAGGAAATTATATGCCAAGTTACAAAAATTAATTCACAGGGATTGCTTGTAGGTAAAGTCACTCAGTTAGAAGGCATTTTCAAGATCTGGTGCAGGCTATATTCATCCATCAGCATGCTTGAAACAACTTGTCATTATGGTGTATCCTGTATAAATTCACTATCTGTGTATACATCAGATACACAATCAAATTATATTTTACATTTGAAATATTTAAAATATTCTCTTTTGTTATAAATCTCTTTGGTACATGTTTTTTCTGCTGAAATCTGAGATGATCTCTTTAATTGTGTAGTGTTGTATTTCAGTAATTCAAGTCACAGTGCAGGTGGTACATGCAGTTTACTGATGTTGGAGATAGTATTTAAACAACTCTATGCTCAGTGGTAGTATATCAAAAGTTTTTAAATTGAGGGTGACAGGTACTAGTGCTGCACTTTCATGTTATCCAACAATGTGGAAGAATTTTGACATACAGCTGGAATGATCAAACTGTACCAGTTTTGCTGTCTTAACTTCATTTGACATGAATTTCAAAGGTATTTGAAAATTGCTAAGTTGTATGCTACATTTGAAGAGTTTGCCTTCTTTAGAGAACTTTTTTATAAAGTCTGATACAAGGGGGGTTATGATCTCTGAACACTGCATAAAGCTGACATGGTTTTTGGTAAATTATGTTTAATTTGTGAGTCAGGCAGAAGCTGTAGTTTCTACAGGAGCTGTTACTATAAAAGTTAAGTATACTATTACTAACCTGCCTACATTATTTTACAAACATACTTCTTCCACTGATGCAGGAAGAGACTGGCCTGAAAATACTAAAGATTACTTCAGATCATGAGTATTTTGTGTACATACAGTAGGTGAAATTGGAAAACAAAGATAACAACAGGAAGCCCAGGGTTGGGCTGATACAAAGTTGGTTCTAGTTGTGCAAGCCTTAGTAAGTGTTGTAGAATATTTACTGGTTTGTTGCTTTTTAACACAAAAGGCAAGACAAAAATTCCCTAATCTTTTTTGTTATGTTGCTTAATACTGGTGTGGCTTAAAGAATGTAGCTGTAAGAGCAGAGGTAAACACTTTATAGGGTAAAAACTATGTAATTTAAAATTTCTGTGAATACCTGTAATTCTTCAGGATTCTGACAGCTGTGACCCATAGGACTTAATTTACTTTTATAGTTACATGTATGCATGAGTTGTATAAACAAAATTAGGATACTAAAACTTAGAAAAAATTACAAAAAATGCTGTAAAAACTGATGATTGAAAATTAGTTAAAAGAAAAAAATCTTTTGGAAAATGGTTTCCTGTGGTTTGAATTTAAACCTTTTATTTTTTTTATTTAGTTAATATGAAACATTTCCTGACATTTTTATTTACAGTATGGTCTTTTATGTGAGTGATGCTTTTTTCTGTCTGAGTACCAAGTGATTACTGCGTAGTGACTCACAAAGGGTACCTTGATATAATAGCATTTCATAATTATCTGACAAAACAGCAGATGATCGTTTGGTGTTTGCTGTGCTTATCTGCAGCAGTAACAAAGGATTAAATGCTTCCTCGCTCCCGTGTTACAGTTCTCATACTTTCCCTGCTAGCTCACATAGGCAAGAGAGATGTGTTTTATACCAAGCATAAAGTTCAGTAGAGACTGTAGGAGGGAGCTGGTTATTAGGAAAGCAATATATGTCTCATAGAAGAGAAAACAGTGCCCTGTGCAATAGTGATTTCTGTTAAACAGAAGCCTATGGGGGGAAGGATGATGGCGTGTGATTGAGACACCTGTTGAGAAAATAGGCAACTATTGACAAGTCTGATTCATGACTGAGTGACTGCTCTGCTAGTCTTCACATGATCCCCACTGAGAGCGAGCCTCGACCGCCTGCTAAACAAGGGCTGTTTGAAGTTTCTTTTTAACATTTCCAAGACGTTAATTCAGCAGGACATCACCACTGGGGTTCTCAATGTCACCAAATCAGCAGCTGTTGAAATCCATTCACTTCAGCATGAAATGTTTGCATAAGTTTTTTTCTTTTTTTCTTTTATTTGTGACAACAGCAAAGTAAATAAAACCCTAAAGATCCTGCACTAGTCAACTCGTATATGTGTGAGAACAGCTTCTGGTCGCAATTGTAGCTGCTAAGGCAAAATGTTTATTTGTAGAGTGCAATGACAGTCAGAGTAGTTTATTATGATACACAAAAAGTACTGATTTTAGTAGACATTTTTGTGACATTTTTCCAGTGTAAACATTCAGTTAAGTTTTGTGCCAGCTGTTGAAGTTGTGTGAAAAGTGTTTTTAAATTGAATTGACTGTTTTTCAATTTGCAAAATATCTTAAAAGTCTAGAAGCAAATGTTTCCTATTTTTTCCAGTTAGCAAATGAAACGCTGTTTCTCGGGTAGGAAAACATCTCTATCTGACTCACATTTCCCTGAGAAAACAGCTTGTATCATAGAATTAGTTTAGTTTGAAGGGGAAACAGAACAAGGCAAGACAAGTAAACATATGACAAAGCTTACTTTGATATTTAAATGCTTTTTTTTTTCTTTTCCTGGCCATCTGAAAAAAGGTGTGGTGGATGTAGTCAACTGTAAATAGAAACTCTGTATTTTCAGTCAGCTTCATTGTTAAACCCGAGAACTGCTGACCACATAGGAAGATTCCCGGTTTGAGCCATCCCTCCTCTGTTTATTAAATCTGTTAAGACTTAAGTGTATTTTTACAAGTTCATTAATGTATTCCATTCTCTCTGATGTATTTTTTCCCACTATTATCAGATTTCATTATATGGGAGGAATTATCAGATCAACCCATTATACAGCCGAGCAGCGTTAAGTCTGATTGGAATTTGGGCTTCCCTCCGTTTACAGGGGGAATATTGTGTAAATCAGACTCTCGGGTTTCAGTGGGAGGCACAGGGCTGCACAGCATCCATTTGTCAAGTTGATTGCACCTCAGCGAGGTTGCATTAGCTTGTCTTTGAACAGAAGTGAAATCCTATGCGAAGCTCCCCTTTCTGTCATTTACACTAACATCCATCCTCTTAAACCAAGGCCTCAGAGAAAAAACAAAGTGATGGCACAATATAATCAGTCACTCAGGTTGTCTGTCATCTGTTTTCTTAAGGAAATGACTTTTAAGTTAGTGGAGCAGAAAATTGAGGAAAATTAGCAGAGGGCTGTTGTAGAAGCAGGAGGAATTTTTAAGAATTGCAGATGTATGTAGAGAAGTTCAGCTGCATCCAGCAAACAGCAATGCTGTTGTCTCTGGCTTTTACTTTAGTGTTAATGTAGTGCCAGTGTGCCCGATATGTAATAATTCAACTTTTAATGAAGCTTTTTTCATAAACTTGAATTGGATTGTAAACACACAATAAAAGTTGGTATGCACATTTTCAGCTTTTATATCAGTGGCTGTGTTTTATGATGCTGGATACTCCAGTAATTTGCACTTTCTTCCCTGTGTCAGGAAAGCTGCCTGTGTATTTCAGAAATGTTAAGCTGGAAAGGCCATTGTAAACAGCTCTGTGAAGAGCCTTGTAAGTTCTTTTGAAACACAGAGAACTGACTTTTTACTCTAATGTGAGTGGCAGCAGTAAATGGCATTTCTTATTTAAACTGATGCACAGTGAAACATGTACAGTACAGTAGCAACAGTTGCTACAAGGTTAATGGTGCAATTGAAGATGTCCATTTTGCACAAGGTAAAAAGCAACATGCATGGCTTAATGAAGTTCTTTTTCTCCTGTCTTCCTGAACTCTTCTTTTACCTACTCTGGAAGTAAGTTTTTAATTAGAGATACTTTGGTTTAGGTTCAATCAGTAAGAGAATCAGTTTTGTCTTGTGTATCTTAAGGGAACGTTTTTCAGTGTGGTATTTTCCAAAGGGAGGGTTGTGCATGGCTATTTTAAGTTAGAGCAAAATAGCACATTCCTAGTTTAAAATAAAAACTGTGAGCTCTTGCAACAAACTGGTGTGAATTTTGAATTTCTTTAGTTATTTTGGAATGCGTATGCCTTCTGAGGGCTTTCCAGACATGCAGAAAGTGATGTGACTAGCATCCGTCAATTATGTTTCTTTCTTTTCTTTCTTTTCTCCCCCTTTCGTTCTGCCCAAGGGAAAATTGCATGTGGTCTTTATTTGTTTATATCGTGCAGATATAGGAGTGAAATCTACAGCACAGTAGTAGAAATATTACTGATCTTGGGTGAGAAGCATCTTATATTCCTTTTCCCCCACTCTTTTCTGCTAGAAATGCAGATGCAAAACCTCACAAAATGAGTCTGGTTATTCAATTGCTGCATCTTAACAAGCCTTGGAAACCTTGGATGGAATATAATATGGCAATACAAAATTGTCTAATTTATACCAATGTACTAGCACATTGTCACTTGGAAAGGGAAAGGAAATGTAGAAAAAAGATTGCTGTTTTAAATACTATGCAAAGCGTCTTTTTGTAATTTTTATGCACAACTGTCATTTGCAGCTAGTTTAACATTTCAGTCAGTAAGTATTAGATTTTTCATGTGTCCCTCGAGGTAAACTTAAATTGGCTTCACAATCTTGGATACACTTAGAGTTGGATAGCTTTAATCAATAGAGACATTATATACACTGAAGTCATTTAAGATCTGCAGGATCAAAGCATAAGTGAATCCATCCTTCTCCTCAAAAATAAATCTTAAAAGATTTCATAAGGAAATTATTTTTAAACACAGCATGTAAAATTGTATAAAAAGTTGCAGATTATAGAAATATCAGGTACACTATTCGTGCAACTCATGTTTCATTAAGATATATATTACTCAAGGTATGAGGATGATAATGGCTACATTTTACACTTCTTTTCCCTTTTATAACCCAATGTTAACATTTAGGAATTCGGGAACTTGAGAGCCCTAGTAGATCAATCTTGATTAGTTTATTTTTCTTTGTAAAGATTTTGATAGCCTGGTAGTGCTTTTGTTTGAAAGAGTATTCTTTACTTCCTCTTGTGGGGGATGAAATATTGTTACATCCAGCTCTTCCTCTGAAATAGTGAAAAACAATTTAGGTAACTGAATCTTTGATGAGGAGACCTTAGATTGAAAAGTCTGGCATTTAATTGCCCTTGTACTCATAATTCTTCTACGTTTAACCTCAAAGGTGATTTAAAAAGTTACATCTTAATTGCATAGTCTTGTTCAATCATTAGTGCTTTACCTTAGAGCGATTTATTGCAACTTTATTTCCCTGAACCATCAATGAAGATGATGCTGAATTTTGTATTAGCCAAGTGTCCTTTTGAGATTAATGTGGTAGTATAGATTTTATGCACCTTTTTTCTGCTTTAGTATTTGTGTTATAGATTGGGGTTATAGGTATAGAACAACTGCTGAAGTAGTTTAGAGAATGCTGCATATATTTCCACAAGAACTGATGCTGGATATTTATTTGAAAATGTGTATCTGCAAGAAGAAATAATAGCAGGGCATTCTCTAATGTGCTTCTCTCTAGCTATTTTTGCAGCTTATTCTCTAGCTATTTTCACAGCTTACTTTTGACACAGGTTTTCCCCCTTTGAAGATAATAGTTGGATTCCCATTGCGAGGAAAACACTGTGATCAGATGGGCTAGGGGTTGGGGATATGGGCAAAAGGATGCTGTGCCAGAGTTGCCACCATTAGCATTGGGCAAATCACCATAAATTTGACTTCTCTCTCACAGCAGTCTTTTGGAGGTTCCTGCATTCTTAAAAATTTTAAGGGTTCCAGCTGCTAAGATTATGAAATACCAAAACTCCCTTGTGTCAGTGCAGGATCAAGGTAGAGTTCATCATGAGCATATTTCCTGTTGTGTTCACTAATTCATTTGGATAGCTATCTAAATGTGGCAGCTAGAAAGCATTGAGACCCTTTATGATACTCTATGTAACTGCTGTAATTTAAAAATTCACAGCTTTTCCATTCCATTCCTATCCAAATTCTCAGATTAGAAGTTTCAGCTACTGGTGTCAACTACACAAGCATTTCTGCTTGCACAAAGCTCAGGGAGTTTGCCATGGATGAGGCTGGTTTGATGAATACTTCAAGCCAGGTGTGCTGACACCAATGCCAAAAGCACTGTCCTGCCTTTCCCACACTCCTGGCTTCTCATTCCTGATGCTTTCCTTTGAGCTATTGCAGCTGTTTATCCTGCAAGCAGCAAAGAAGACAAGGCTGGGGGAAGACACAACTGCTTCCTTCACTTGTACGTTCCACTGGCACAACCAGCAGCAGTGCTGGTTTGGCTGCAGATTCTGGAGCCAGCCAAATGGGGTATGTAGGCGAACCAGAAGGCCCTCCATAGCCTTGCAAAAGTAGGCAATCACCCATCTTCGGGTGAAATAACATGGAACTTGGTGAATGTTGCATCCTTGCTATATCCTTTTAGGAATAGGTAAGCTTACACTAGCAGCAGTTCAAACAACAGCATCCTCCAAACTAATCCCAGGCACATTTTACCTCCTGAAACAAAAGCATACATGGGGATACTCAGGCACTTGAACTATGTGGAAGGAGGGTATGACTGGATATTAAACTTTATGGAAGTTGGATATACCTGGAAGAAAAGAACAAAAGCAAAAGAAAGAAAAGCAGATGAAGCAGGAGGAAAAGCACTGCAAAAGACTCAAAGGAAGAAAAGGAAGTGAAATTAAAAGAATTAGATAAGCACTGGAAGAGTCCCACAAAGGTCTGATTTCTGGCTGAAAAGACTCCAAGAGAGATGGCAGAGGTATTTTGCTGTTGTGTGAATCTCTTGCGTTAAAGGAAACAGGAGTGAAGTTGAGGGCAGGTGACTTTGGAGGTGTATTTTTTAACTAGATATGCCTAAGAGGTGCTTGACTTTATAATTTTCTCCTCCTAATAGAAACAGCCCTCAGGGCCTCAAACTTTGGCTAATCAGTTAGGTCAAAAGGGTAATAATAATTTAGAAGACTATGAATTAGAAGTGTACCTTGGGGAAAGCTTGACCCAATGCAGAAGTAGAAAATAACCATACAAAACTCTGTAATGGGATCCTCTGAAGCTGAATGGGAAAATGAGGGCTCATACAAATATGCTCACCGTCTAATATGAAACATAACTCCAGAAGTATGTATTTTTATTCCCTGTTACAAGAGTGAAACCACAGTGGAGTTACTGTAACACTGAGGCTGAACTAATCCCATCACAGGATCAGATCTTGGTAATAAATAGTTCCAGGTGTGATCCAAGGATTAGAATGTTTAGACTTGTTTAAACTGAAAGTTGTGAAGTTTTTTTCAGTCTTTCCACTGACAAGGGAGGATTGTATGAGGTGTGTAACTCCTGTCTCTCAAAGCTGATTATTGCGTATCTCTTTTTGCTAGTATATCTATCTCAAATACTTTACCAAGAAAGCTGATACCATTGTGCTTACGTTACAGATAGGGAAAGGAGGGATAAGGATGATCAGCATCTTGCTAAAAGTCAGCCACCATGCCAGTAGCAAACCTGGAAGTAGGTGCTGGTCCAGTGCCCTGCTTAGTGGTCTCTGCTGCTTTCCAGGGCATCCTTACAACTTGCCACTTTCTTTGTCATGAAACATTGGGTTTGTGATGGGACTGGTTTGGAAAAGAGGTGCTCTTTTGAATATGCCTATTTTGTGAGTGGCATTAGACAGGAATAGAATGAGCATGTATTTGAAGATTGTACCATGTTGCACATACATAAAGGACCATACTAGGGTTGCATAGGCAATCACTGGGGTTGCCAGTGCCTCCACATTTTCTAGTCTTTGGCTTTATAATTTTAAGGATTATGTCTAATCAAGCGCTTGAAGTTCTGTGAAGTAGAGCTTACCTCAGTTCTCAGTTCCTTTCCACAGGCTGTGGCTGTATTGGCATCAGATAGTTATCTCAGCCATGTAATTTGGGTAAGTTTGTACCTGAAAAAGGAGCTACCCAGAGGTGGCTTAGAGGACACACGGTAGTCATAGTTCCTGTTCAGAATTTGTACAACGGTGTCAAAGCATCAGGTAGTGGTGACTTCCACTCATAACCCAGGATTTTCCACGTGTGCATCACTTTTACAATCAGGAACAAAACAGTTTATGGCCTGGAGCACTTGACTTTTCTCCCTAATCCATGTGTCCAGAGAGATCAGAATGGAAAGAGAAAGCATAGCTAAAGAGAAAGAGCATGGAGAAGACTGTTCTTTTGCACCTACACTGGCATTTACGGGATCTGTGCAAAGAAAATAATCACCAGTGACACCAACTACAGGGCCTTTGACTATGCTTTCCTTTAGCCTGTGTGCTGAGCAGAGGGTTGGGTTGGAGCCAGGGCCGGAGTGGAAGTGTCGTGGGGCATCCTTTGTAATGCTTCTTGGTTTCTTGAATAATTCATGAAGCTTTTGGACCCCTTTTCCCCAAACATACATAAAGACAGTTGTGTTGCAGAAGAGTTTGCAAAACTCCATAAGGAAAGTGGCTTACTTCTTCAGCCTTTATATAGTTATTTTAAAGCAGATTTTATTATTCCCTACTTTCAGGTGATGACCAACCTGACCAGTTACTTTTTCAGAGTTAATACACTGTGATGATTTACTTTTTATCTCTTTATTAGGGTTTTACTGCCTTATTTGCATTATAATAGCAATAATGATATTTTGCATATAATCATATTGCCTTTGATTGGGAACGACACCAAGATAACGGAGTGCTTCATGATTCAGTTGTGTTCTTTGCAAGAATAATTAAAAGATCATGCCAAAATCTTATCAGAGCATGAAAATTTAGCATGCCAAGAGTGAAGCTATTTAAGTGGCATACCAATGGTCTATTTGCTGACAAGATTCACTTTTAGAAACTCTCTCTTTGCTGTTTCTCTGTTGTTAGTTAGAACTGTAAAAAGTGTGGTTGTAAAAAAGGATTTAAAGGAAGAGAAAATAGATTTTCAAGTGACTTGTGATTGTAGATGATTCAGGTTTTAAAAAGGTCAATAGAGAAACTGATTTTTCAGAACTAAGCAAATATTTTCTGAAAAATCAAGCCCTGGGCAGGTATTTGAAAGCCGACCAGCCCTGACACAGCTATTCATGCTGATCCTCTTCTAAATCTTCACCATAAAGTTTTTGGAATCTAGTTGCTCATTTGTAGCAAATCTTCAAGTATTAGCTTGCTTCAGAATTATTGCAGCTGAATAGGAAAAACTGGTGATTAAGTTGTTTTGAATAATTAAACAATCCAAGACATTGTAAAATGACAATATTTCATACATGCTTTATGATATAGATCCTTTATTTACCATTAGATCTTTTTAAGCCACCAATATCTACCTTGGGTTTTTTTCATAAATATTTTCTCTATAAAATCCATTCATTCATTCATTCCCAGTGAATAGATTTAACTGTCTCCAGTAAAACTCACTTTTGCATGGTGTGTATACCTTCCCCTTCAATGTTAATCCACAGTTTTTCTTAAAGAATTTTTGTATGCTTATAAGCACTGGTCTGTTGCAGGATGGACTTAAAGGGATTTATCTGTCGATGCTTGAAGGAAAAATCATTTACTAAAGTACTATTCAGATCTGCAGGGCATGTTTAACATTTGAAATGCATCACTAACACTAAGTCATTTTGGGTGTCTCAGCAAGTAACTGGTCCCAGAAAAAATATTGGTGGTATCCCGCAAAGTTGCTGATCTTCAACATTTTTGGTGCTTTGCAAGACTGATTTCTCAGTCCCAAATCAATTGTCTATATCACACAAGTACTGCATACTATTATAGTCAGAAGCCTCTGTTTGAGAGTAATCCAAGAAAGAATACCAGTATTTTGTTTCCAAGTTCTTTTTGTGAAATATTTGGCTTCAATGCATTGCTAATCTTCATAAGGTTCTTTGAAAGTCTTTCTTTAGAAAAAAATGTATTTTTTTCTATGTGCATAGTTCATTTTTAAACCAAATCTAGCTAAAATTGCTACATAAGCTGTTTTTTCAAGAGAGCCAATAGCCATATTTTTGTCTTCCCACAGAAGGAATACATTTATAATTTTAAAATATATGCATTTGAGTAGTCATATAAAATCAGCAACATAAAGGTGTCATATTGAATTCATTAAGATTTCTCTCTCATATGTAATCCCAAGTATCTAGATCCTTATAATTTTATTGGCAGAGGGAGCAAGTATATGGTTTGACATATCAGCTGGGGTATGAATATCTAAATGGTAACACACTTCCAAGGTCATGTTTTGATTTGGGTTTCTACCTTCAGTATTGGCTAAGAAGTCCCTACTGATGATGCCATCTCCAGACCATGTTTTGCAGATAGATTTTGCCTGTCTCCTTATTGCCCCTCGAAAGCCGGGAGATGGAATGTCCTTTGGTCCCTGGTTCCCTTGGCTGTTCAATGCTCAGCTTTCTTGCTGCTCTTTGTTCATTAGAGCATAACTGCAGGCAAAGTGAGACAGCACATTTGCCGGGCTGTGGAGCTGCCAGGCCTTAGAGAGCTGTGATTCCCATGGCTATTGCTGTCCCAGAGAACAGAGGGCTTTAAGAAACTAAAGGCAGAGGACAGGTCACTCATTCAGTCTTCTTCTTTGATATAAATAATTATGAAGAAAGAGAATTTAGCTTTCACCTCAGAAGCAGGAATTAGTACCATTTTTGCTTGACATAGTGACATCTCACATTGTTAAAGAGAGCCCCTGATGGCTACTGGGTATTAGTAGGGGAAATATTTCACTTGCAGGTCACCTGCAAGAATCTGTCCCAGGCATGGGTGATTGACAGCTCTTCAAATGTGATGTCTCTAGGAGGTCCCTGTGAAGGAAGCTGCATGTTTAGGTTTGAGGAGGCAGGTGTCAGCTCTGCAGACCCACACTGCCATAATTAGTAATCTCTGCTGGCAGTGCTGGAGCAGAGACTGACTGCTGGAGGAAACCCAGCCTCAGGGTGGTGGGTGAGCACCGTGGTCACACATAGGGGCTTTTGTGCCCCATGCCAGCTCTCTCCTGGGGTAAAGTCACGCAAGTGAAGCAGGAACCTCTTCTGAACTGTTTTGTGCAGGCTATTCTTTTTAAGCGTGAGCATGACAGTGTGGTGTAGACCTGGAGAAAGCAAATGCTAAAGGAAGGGCTTTAATGCTCTTCTTTATTTCTGCCTCAGGTTCCTTCTCACAACCTGCATTTCACCAGTCTTTTACCACTTCAGCTCCTTGCTGCATTTTCCCATGAAAGCTTTCTTTACCTTGTAAATGATGTGAAGCAAATACCTAATACTATCTGCCCTTAGTGCTGACGCAAGAAAATTAGAAGAGGTATGTTGCAGTTCTGTTCAGTATTCTTTCCAGAGAAAACTGCTGGATCGGTCAATTTACTTGGCACTGTACGCTGCTTTAATCTTAACTTGAGGCCTGCTGTAGATATACAGCAGCTGGTTCTAATGTCTTCATGCATGGTTGCAAGCAAGACAGTTAATTTCTGTTTGTTGAGAGGTAGGAATCAAGCAAATTTTTCTCTGTTGAATGAAAACATTGTGGGGCTGGTAACAGGTGAATAAGCAATACTGGGTAAGAAAACAACCTGGAATTACCGGCTAACCTTTGACGGGCTGGATTCCACAACAGAGAAGTCAAGGTTTCATCTCATTTATAATGGCAGTAGTTTAACCCCAAATTAGAAAAATTAAAAAGAAAACTGGCTTGAGAGATCTTGTTTGGGAGAAAACATGTCACCAGTGAAGAAGCACCTAGCTGCAAGTCCACTTTGAGCAGTGCTGTAAGCTGCTAACTGGGGTGGTCACAATATTCCTAAACATACATGCAGGCTACAAAAGCTAAACAAATTGCTCCCCCTGACACACCAAGGTCTGCTCAGGCTCCTAATGACCTCTCAGATTATGTCCTTCAAGCTTGTTGCCATATGTCCATAGAGGTAGCACTGTCTATGTAGAGTGTTATCCACAACTGGCAGAAGTTCCTGACACATTCTGCGGAATCCTCAAAGACTGGAACGAAATTAATTTCATCTTTTGACTTTAAACAGATCTTTAGGGTTATAGCTAGTCAAAGAGTTAACTACTTTAAAAAAGGTGCTAATAAAGCCTACAGTATTCTGACTGGAACATAATGCAAGTGTTATGGGTCTGTACCTCACCCTATAAACAATTAGGCTCCTATCATATTAATGGTAGCTTAATTTCAAATACAGGTTGTTGTTGTACCTTAAAATTACCTAAGTGTTCATACATTTAGAAAATTTAATTTTAGGTTAAAATAGACAACAAACTTAAGAGTAGAAAATGAAATCCATGTCTTTCCTCTCCCAGATGACCACCTATAGAGTCAGACAGCTGTATCCTCTCTCGCTGGGAATCTTATGCTGTTGCCTGCACAGTGCTGCATCCTTAAAAGGAGGAGCAGAGCACACCCACAGATGAGGCTGGGATGTGGGCAAGGTGAGAGAGGGAAATAATCTGAGGGGATAAATTTTTTTTCCTCCTCAATTTACTCTAATTCATTGCTGTTGTTGTTGTTCCTGTGCCTATACCCATAGAATGGTAGAATCATCATAGAATTGTAGGAACAGTTTGGGTTGGAAGGGACCTTAAAGATCATCTAGTTCCAGCCCCTTGCCATGGGCAGGGACACCTTCTACTAGACCTAGGTATTCAAAGTAGACAGCATGTTTCTAAGCACCACACTATTTTATTACCAGACTTTCTTCATCTCTACAGCCCTACTTCTTTCATCTTTCATAGGCTTTTATAAAAAGTGGAAAATCTCAGTTTAGGAGGGATGCTGAATCAGCTCTTCTTCCTCTGTAGCTGCTATTACTGCCAAAGTCTCTGTATTGTCAAACCATCAGCTGAGAGAAGTTGCATTTCAGAAGCCTTTTACCAAAGAATTGATAAAAACCTAAAAAAATTTACGAACTATGCAGAATAGAGACTAAAAAGAATTAATCCTGTATGTGTAATTTCAACAGAATGTATCCCCATTGTTAATTAAAGAGACCGCTAAGATGCAAACCTTAGTCCATCTCCTCTCAAGCTTGACTTCTTCAAGCACTTTCCTGTAAATTCTTGTGTTTACCTAAGCCCCTAGGTGAAAAGCCACCTTCCCCTCCCCTATGCCCAGTGAAGCTAATGAGCCATGCCTCTTCTCCTCCCAAAACTCTCGGCTCAGCAGAACTTAATCCACTTTCTTTGCCCAGTTCTAACACATGCCACCACATTAAGCCAGGAGAATGAACCTTCCCACCTTTTTATGCTCACTGGAGGATTGACTGACAGACAGGTAGTAAGTACTTCTCTGTATGTCATCAGTCATTTTGTAGTTTGACACTAAAACTAAATCAACTTAATTGCTACCTGCTGCCAAAAGAGGTGGTCTCATCCCTTTTCTGCCACCTTACTCCCAACTTCATGGTCACTCTGGCTCATTTGCACTATCACCTACCCCTGCAGGGATCCCTGCAGGGACTCGGTTCAGAGAAATGAGCCCTGTGAAAACATAAGAATAGATTTATGGCTCCCCTTGGGCATCAGCAAATGCACATGGTGGTGAAAAATTGGAGGCAGGAGGGTGTTGCTGGCATGGGAGGGGATAGATTGGACATCTAATTTTAGAGGTGGCACAGTGTTAGATAAGCCTAGCCATCCTGCCAAACTAGTGTAGGTATTCTCTAGAGAATAGCATAATTGCACTATTCCACAATCAACCTGTGGTTCCTGTTGTGAGTCAGTCTGTATACCTGAATTAACTTTCCCAGTGAATCGTGTTTCTAGTGTAGTTCACTGGGTATGGTTGCACAGATCATCTGTTAGCGGTGACACTAACACGCATGTCTGCCATGCCACCCCTTGCCTTGGTGCATCTCTTCAGGCTTGTAGGATGAATGAGATAGATAAGAAAACTGACCAGCATTAAATATAACTTCATTTTTCCTGGCAAATTAATTGTAGGCCAGACACTGATATGTCCTAATAGGTAGCTGCAGCAGCATAATCAATGGAGCATCCACAAGGGCTGTAATGGTGATGGGGGAGTAGTGAAAAGGGGAGAAGAACTGCTTAAGCAGATATTGGCACCAAAAAAAATACCTGGATAATCACTGCTGCAGTATAGGTTTAGCACAGGCTTTTCTTTATCTAAAGTGTAAAGGACATTCACTTTTGAAGCAGGTGGTCTGAGTTAAACCATACTGCCAGTGTACTACACTGAATCCTTGTGACAATCTGAAAGATTAACAGGGTAATGCAATTTGCTTCTTGGTGTCAATCAAAGTGGGTGAAAACCTGAGTCCTGAGTACAGGGTAAGATAAAGCAGCTTTCTGACCCAAACTGGTAATAAGTTAGTCCTAAAATGAGCTTCTAGGACTAGATAGCATATTCTGGGCTGGTTGTTCACACAGATGAATGGAGAAAGAAGGGGCTGGGGACAAGAGGGGAATTTCTCAGGTATCACGTCACCTGTTTGGAAGCATGCTCACCTTACTGAAACTGTTAGGCTAGAGCAGACACACTGGGTAGATGACAGGACAGGTCTGAACCTGCAAAACATTGTAATTGTATACATATACCTTTGTTAGCATCTGAAGGAGTTACATCAGCGTCTTCAAACAACAGTTCTGTGTTGTCTGCTCTTATTTTTCAGTAAATGTCATTGCATGAAGAGTTGTGGAGCCAATATACTCTCAGATTCTCAGCAGAGGGTTGTTGAAATGAAAGGAGAGTGACAGCAGGATTAGTCCCAGAGCATAATAGTGATATTTGCAAACAGCTTTGAAGCATTTGGACGTATAATATTTTGTTGCTGCATGTAAAGTTCTCCAATGTCTTTCAGAGCACTTAAAAATCTTGCCATATGCTCTAACCTTCTTTTTGTGTGGCCGTGGGTTATGTGCAAACCTTCAGGATGATTGCTAGAACTGTTGTGAGCATATTGGATGCTTGCATGATTCAGGGTGCAACTTGAAATGTGCTCAGCATCCCACGTTGACTGCAGCCCATTGAACTGGGGCACTCTCAACACCTCGCCACAGCCGGCTTTTAACAAGTGGACTGCATTATGTTAGCTCCATGGAAGGAAATCATGTATTACTCTCTTAAAATCGTTTGTCCCTTTCTTTCTGCCCAAATTTGTATGGGTTGACAAACTTCCTTTCAACTAATTCCTTAGTGCTACTTTGCTCTGTAGCGTGTGGAGGAAGATTGTCACGCAGAGCAGCCTGCTAGTCAAACCTGTAGGGCACATCACTGGCACATCAGGTTCTTACACAGAGGCTAAAAACAGTTTGTGTCAGTGCTTCCCATTAGCTACCCTGATTTTCAGATGGAAACTTGACTGCCACTTCAACTTAACTGCATCATTTCCTATCATACAACGATGAGCAGGTTTTGTTTCCAGAAATGTGCCATGTATAAAGACTTTAGAACCAGACTTAAAATGTTGGCTTGTTTGTAAATGAAAGCTGGTATTTCATGCTCATTCTTTCTTCTGACCCTTCAAATCAGAGGCAGAGCTTTTGTTGTTCTCCCTAGTTAAAAACCCCATTCATTTAATCCTAATCGTGGGTAACCTTTTAGTTAGAACAGGATCATTTGAAGTACATTTTAAGTATGCTTACAAAGTATAGCTGCATACTGTATAACATGTTAAGAACTTGAATATTTCACATGTGTAAATATGCTTTATTACTGAAAGTTTATGTACTGTGAGCCCTAATCTTTATTTTAGGGCTTCATTTTACTGCAAGCTGTCTCTATTAATAAATTTGAGGTATACATCTCTAATTTGCAGGTCAGCCACCTTCTATCTAAAAAATGTGTTTCACTTGTTTCCTCTGAGAAATTCTGAATTTCTAATTATGAAAGGGAGCTGTTTATCATTGTTTGAGGTGTTTGTTTGACAAGCAGTCATGCAGAAATAGTGCTATGTGTAGGCTCCCAGTATAAATAGAAGCAATCATGATCCAAACTGTGGATAAGTAATTAGAATAATAAGTAGAAATAAAGAAGCTTTGTCAGCTTGCATTCCTTCTTCTGAAGCAGCTAAGGGCAAGTGTAGGAACTGATCCTTATCTTTAGTTGTTCCCTCCAAAATAAGGATAAAATTGGATTTATGAATAAGAGCTTATCATATGAATTTAGGTTTATGGAGGAAGTACTCTAGTCTGTTGAAAATAGGTTGCCTAAGGCAGATTTGCTTCTAAAGAGAAAAATGCAATAAAGCTTAGGGTTATACTGAAAGTGAACTGCACTATATTTCAGTAGTTCAGTAATTCCTGAATTGTTACATTAGGATTTTCAGCCACCGTGACTCTGTTGATTAAAGAAATGCTCTGATAAATACCAAGGACTAGTGAAGTGTCTGACATTTCCTTCTGTCTGAACCTTTCAAAGGAAGAGAGAGATAACAATTTACGCTTATAGAGAATTAATAGTGATATGAAGCTGTTATATGTATTTAAAAAAAATGATTGAGACTAGTCACAATGAAACTAGCTTCCTTGAAAAGTCACCATCATGCCTATGTTGTAGCACGTATCTGACTAAGAAAGCTATGAAAAGTTGGTCTTGTTTCAGATGTTTTCCACTCTTTGAACTACGATCTAGAGGATGAGGTCAAAGAGGACTGCACATCATGTATGGCCTTTACAGTCCCTACCATGACTTAATCAGCATTAAATTATAGCAGAACGAGCCTGTCTTCTGATTCTTTGTTGTATAATCTACTGGACACAACAGTCTGTGGATTATTCTTTGCTACAGGTTTGTAAATGTTCTGGAACTAAAAAATAAGCAGATGAAACCCATTTTTTTTCTGGTACTGACAGTTCTTGTTTGTAGACTAGTTGTATAAATAACTCCAGGACATCTGACATCCTATTCATATAAAATGTGTTGGCAATATATGGCATGAACAGGTTCCATTTCACCAACCTTCCTTTTGGTTCTTTTTTTTTTTTTTCCTTTCTGTGGGAGTATTTCTATCTTTTTAATCATTTTGGAATTTGGAAATTTATTCATATCTCCTTAAGTGTATAACAGCTTAAGGAACACATAATCCCTTTTAGGCAGCAGCTTTTACAACTCTTGGTGTGTGCCTCTGAATCAGCATCAAACATTGGCATCTCCATTTCCTCCTTCATCAGAAGTAGTGAAGTTTCGTCAGAACTAGTGAGAAAAAATATTTCAAGAGAATGTAAAGGAATGGTACTGCTTTCCTCAGGGACCTTC
>JANRGW010041968.1:0-18405 GCA_024733675.1 Psilopsiagon aymara | reverse complement strand
AGGACACCAGAACTGCACACAATACTCCAAGTGAGGTCTCATGAGAGCAGAGCAGAGGGGCAGGATCACCTCCCTCGTCCTGCTGGTCACACTCCTTTTGATGCAGCCCAGAATACAGTTGGCTTTCTGGGCCATGAGTGCACACTGCCGGCTCATGTTCATTTTTCCATTGATCAACACCCCCAAGTCCTTCTCCACAGGGCTGCTCTCAATCTCTTCTCTGCCATCTAGAGCACCAGATTAGTGCTCTAGCATCTTTCCTGCTCCCTAAATCCTTGCGTCCACAGGCAGAACAGAGCACTGTTTTTCGGGGAAGCAGAGAAGATGCTGGGAGTAATGGAAATGCTTAAGGGTGCCTTCTCTCCTTTTAAACCTGGCAATAACCTAAGGCATCTTCTCTATCTCTGTTGAGGGTACTTATTTTGTTGTGCATGCTTTGTTTCAGATCCTTTTTGTCATAGATGAGAATTATTTGATTGAAGTGCATTTGATCTTTCTGAAAATAGGAAGTCTGTCTCTAAGCAATGGCAACTATGCAATTTTTTCATAATCTCTTAAAAATCTATCACATTATGACAGATGCAGACAAGAAATTCGGTTTTAAGACTATTTCTGAATTACATAATCAAGCACAGAAATTTTGTTATATGCAGGGAAGAAAGAACATGTTTTATTTTTGATGTAAGTTTCTTTGTATTGTTCTCTGACTTCAGTAATATATGTGGGAGAAAGAATCTTCTTAATGATTATTGAGATGCAAGATAATGGGGTGATCTTTGAACAGAATTACGGTTGTCTTGTGTTAAACGGTTAGTGAGCACTGCCTTTCACCACTTGCATATTTGTAACTTTTAAAAAAAATTAATGCATTTGAGAATATTCAGAAATTGGAAATTATAGTGTCCACCAAGAAGGTGATCTCCTCCAACAAAGAAAAGTGCATGAAAAGGAAAAATGAACCAGGTTCTCAGTTGCTGCATCGTGCATATCGTGCAGTGATTTCAATACACCAGTTCCAACCAAAAGTCAAGAATCACAGTAACTCTACTGTAAATACCTATGAGCATCAGAAAACTGCATGCTTACACCTCCATTGACCTCCAAAGACGTGCAGGATAAGATAATGCTATGCGTATAACACCTGAAAGAAGATTTTATGTAGTAGTTCAATATCTTTAGCTCAATTTACAGCTGAGCATCCAAATGAGAGTTTGTTCAGACATTGTGGATATAAGGAAAATAATTTTTCATAGGTGGGTAAGCACTGGACTACATCTCCCAGACAGGCTGTGGATCCTCCACCCTTGAAGATACTGACTGGACAAAACCCTAAGTGGCCACATCCATCTCAAAAGCTGGCTGCATTTTTTATGGAGTTTTAGACCAAAGACCACTGAGGGTCCTTTGCAGCCTGATATTTTCTGAAGCCTTCAGCTAGTTTCCTTTATATATATATATGTAACTGATAAATGATTTAATGTTTTGGACATATTTTTATTATATCCAGAAGCTGGTGGTAATATCCCTGAATAATGATTAAGTAATGCTAAGAAGATTCCTGTTGTAGAAGGAAAACTGAATGGATCAATTGGCAAGTAGCAAAGTTAACAAATAACTTCCATGTAAATAATCCTTACTAATTTTGCTTTAGTACTGTGATCAGGAACTAAAATGTGAATCTGGTTTATTTTTGAGACATTCCTTGGATTTGCTGAAGTCAGAACCTGGATGAGAGGTCTGCAATATCCAGAGAGGATTTGTTACAGCAGCTTTTTTGGTCATAGACATGGATTTCAGTTTCTTGAAAAGCAGAATGCCCTCAGTAATAGCGAGGACTCTCAAATAATTATCTGTCCATTTTAATGATAGCATCTACTTAAGCAAATCTTACAGAACAGAATGGAAAACATACCTTTAACCTAGTCAGATCACATCATTGTCTCCAGTGGTTGCTGCTGTCCTGATACTTCAAGGAAATTCCATTCACGTGCCCAGATACTTTTGCAATACTATTGCTGAAACCATTGTAATTTTTTCCATTTGAAGCAATTACTTGATGAGACCTAATTGCTCTTTATCATTGCATTCAAAGAAAATGATGATAATTGATACAAAATTTACATTTTTATTTTTCTATGGTATGTGCTATAAAAGAGAAAGTTAACCTTCTCTAATTCATAGAAAAAAGTAATGAGAATTAAAGCTAGCATTTGGGAATTGTTCTCCACAAATCTCTTTGTAAATAGTTAACTCAAGGGACATGGTTTGAGGTTGGGGATCAAAGTCAGTTATTTGTCATCAGGCAGAAAAAAACCTAAAGGTTATGTAAACGGTCAAAAGCTTACGCAAACAATAGAGTCAGCTCTTGACTGATTCAATGTGCAATTATTGAGGGTTTTAATGCTAATTTGTGCAAAATTAAAGGATTCAAAAGGCTTTCAGCTAAATTTTCTAGAGTAAACTTGCTCATGTATAAACATTGAAATAAAGATGCTCCTAAAGGTACAACTATAAATCCAGATCCAAACTACCTACCAGTCCACAGGAGAGCTGAACCTTATTTCATGTTCAAATGTTAGTTCTTTTCAGTTTTGACAAGACAAATCTGTGTAAAATGGCATTATTTCCCCAGGTTTATGTTAATATTCTGCTTGTATGTTAGCATTGATATTATTTTGATACTGAGTAAAACCGATGCAAAACAGTCTTTACAAGTATCTGATTTGGACACTACTTGAAGACATTGAGACGAGGCAGATCACAACCTAAAATACAGATTGTTTCATTGTACCTTGGAAGGAAGAATTGGCTGATTAAATATGTCCTGTGCACAGAGAAATATTAAATGAGTTTCCTGCTTAGTTTTCCAAGCCAGAGGACACTTTGCCTGATAGTGGCTGTCCCTAAACTGCAGATATAGAAGCTCTGAAGGAACACGCCAAGATCTGAGTTCTTTCCTCTGTGCCTTGGCAGATCTGCCCCTTTAAAACCTGCTCTGCCCTCGCAGTCACCAGCTCTTCTCTGGGAAAAGTGACTATTCAGTCCTCCCAGGAAAACCTTTAAGGCTGCAATGATGTTGTCGTTGCTCCCTCCTGGGAAAAAAGTTAGCAACATAGAGCTTTCAGTTCTCATTTAATTTAATTATTAATAATCTAAATCAATTTAATGTTTATAAAGCAACTGATACAAACCCCAGGGTTATTCAGTGCTAAAATTCACCTTGGCTTATATAGAGACAAGATTTCATTGCTAATTCTTTCATTCCGTTTTTTCATTATTAGTAAGTTCTAAAATCTAAGAATATAAAAAAATATATAATACGCACCTTCCATTTTATCTGGTGCAGCAGAAAGTCATTGCTCTAAAATATCATTAATTTATTGTGTGGTGAACTTTAATGAAACTATGTTATCTGCTGTCTGGTTTTTACTTCATAAAAAAGTCAAAATATGACCAAATGTATTTAAATATATTAGCATGAAAATGGATTTTTTTATGTACTAAAATACAATGGACAAGCCATGATACTGATTAATTAAACATATATCATTTCAGTTTATCTTCTGGAATGCAAGGAAGGAAAAGGAGTGGATTACAGAGGAACAGAAGCCAAAACTCAGAAAGGTGTACCTTGCCAGAAGTGGGCTGATAATGTCCCCCATAAGCCAAAGTAAGGACTTTTCATGTATGTTTATATAAGTAATTTTTTTGATGTTCGAAGTCTTCTTACAAAATATTTTTCTACTTTTATCCAGAATAAGACAATTCTCTGATCCGAGCTGTAACTCAGAGACCTGCAATAGGAGCTAAATGATGAATAGGGACATGATCAGTCTTGGCAGTTGCATTTAAATTTTGTGGTCCTTACATGAACAAAACCCTAGACAGGGAAGTGTTCTGCTGACATAAGAATTTTCCATTAATCTCACCACAGAAGAACTTCTCTTGGCTAAAGGTACAATATGCAGCACCTGAGACAGAGGTACATCGTTTTATCATTTAATCTGCAGAAAATTGTCAGGGTAGTGTTTCCTGTATTTAACGAAAACACCCTACTGGGTTTATTTAGTAATCTCCTATTGAGAAAGCATATAATTCAGGTAACAGAGGGCTTCACATTACAGCAAGTATCTTCTCATTGCACCTCCCAGGGAACATGTCCTAGAGGAGACTTTTCTCTACATGCTACATGGTACTTCAGCTGAAGAAAAAATTACTGGAAACTGAGTGTGTGGAGTATTAAAGTATTAATACTCCGAAGTGCTCATATTGTGCTTCAATACTCAAGTATTAAAGACATGACTGGCCTTAGAGGCAGCATATTTCCTGAACATCTACAGCTATGGCATGACTAACCCTTCAGCCAAGGCACACAGTAGCAATTAGGAGACATCTAATGAACAACATCTACAGAAAGGTCCTCAGATAAAGATTTCATTTTTAGGGTCCTTAGCTGAACAATTGGGACCCTTTCTTTATTCTCTAATCCCATTTAAATTCTGTTCCAGTTACACACCTGAAAAATATCCCAACGCTGGACTGGAGGAAAACTACTGCAGAAATCCTGATAATGATGAAAAGGGACCCTGGTGTTACACAACAGATCCTGCTACCAGATTTGATTACTGTAACATCCCAGAGTGTGAAGGTCAGGATACACATACTGATTTCTTTCCCTCTTTGGAAGGTGTGTTCAAGAATATGAAGTTATTCAGATATTTTTATTTTTAATTGAGTATTTGTTCCAAACTTGATTTTAGTTCAACACCTACGAGGGAGATATCAAGAGACCCCCAAAAACAACTATACAGTCTCTTCTTTTTTTTCTTAGCTAAAGAATGGTATATGACTGTATTCACATATCTTAATTCTAGAATTGAACCAAATGGCAGTTGATAGTGCAAAACTCAATAAAACATGACAGCAGCAAAGCACAGATTAATTATAGTTTAGTAACTTTAATTTAGCCCTATTAAGAAGTATAGTCTATAACGTTGGCTTGAATTTTTTAGTGGAATGCTATAAATACAATCAATTAGTTCAAGTCATCTTACCAACAAAAGTAAGTTTGCAATTTCAAAAAAAAATCCCTGTCCTTCACCCCTGTGTTCAAGTAAGGGTCTTGAGCTTCATGTGAGATGAGTGTGCACGTACCAGTTCCCTAAGGACTTTCTGTCTCTCTTGTCCTCACTGTGCCTTGTTCCTACAGTAGAGTGCATGCACTGCAGTGGAGAAAACTACCATGGAGTAGTTGCAACAACAATGTCTGGGCTTGAATGCCAGCGCTGGGACTCACAGCAACCTCACTCACATGGATACCTCCCAGAAAAGTGAGTCAGACTCTGTGAGAGGTTCTTTATTGTTAATGGTGGCATCAAGACCACCCTTCCCCAGACAGGACAATTGTTATAGTCATTAGTGACATTTTAAAACAACTTCTTTCCTGTTCAGTTTTCCAGAGAAGGATCTGAAGATGAACTACTGCCGTAATCCTGATGGTGAACCTCGGCCCTGGTGTTTCACTACCAGCCCAACTAAACGCTGGGAATATTGCAACATTCCTCGTTGCTGTGAGTCTGACTTCTAGACTTCTAGATAAAAGGACATCTAAGCATCTTGGTGAAGGAGCTAGAACAAACAGAAGAAGTTCCAAAGATGAAGGAAAGAATAAAAGACCAGACTTCTATCTGAAAGCAAAAAAATAAATAATCTTGAAAATGACCTCTAATCGCTCTTCTGAGGCCAGACATTTCTGCCATAATCATTTCTAATGGTTCTGACTGGAGCGCATTTCCCTTGATGTGTTTTGCCATGATCAGTCATTTCAGTGGTTCTGATATTTCTTCTGATGTCCTCTTTTTATGTCCAACACTTTCACTTTTCCTGAAAATCTTTTGGCTTTTGTTTTGCTCTTCCAATTAAATTCTCCAGGTTCTCAATTTCCTTTTCCTCTGAAGACCTGTCCTAGCCATGATATTTTTCCTTGGGGCTTCTCATTAGATCTCATCCTTGCTGTCCCTAACTCTCATCAGTTAGAGTACATCTCTTTTATACCTTCACCTATACCTGTACCTATCACTGATGGGTCTGCCACTTTCACCCCAGTTTTCTTCACAGTATTACCACTTTATCACTTTAAGCTTTGTTCTGATGGGGCTGTAAGCAGTTGTATTGGCTGTGTTGTATCCTGGCTGCTGTAAAACGGCGGATGCAAATAATCTTCTGTCAGTCTGACTGCTCATGCAGATGTTAAAGTTGAAGAAAGAAAACTTCAGATGTTTTTAGGTGTTTTCTCCACCTTTGGGCTTTCAAATATTCTGGTCTCTAAAATTTCAAGCTGAAAAGCCTACCTAATTATGAAGCACAAAATGGTCTTGCTTTTGTTTCTTACCATGTCTAGAAGGCACTGCTTAATTTCAGTTTCTTTTTCTGTAATAGCAACACCCCCACCAGCTCCTGCAACAGGGCGTCAGTGCCTATCAGGAAGAGGAGAAGACTATCAAGGCACGATATCTGTTACAGAATCAGGAAATACTTGTCAGCACTGGAGTTCTCAATCTCCTCACAGACATGCTCGCACTCCTGAAAACTATCCCTGCAAGTAAGGGAAACATCTCTATTATTCAATATCCATGAGAAGTACCAAGGCACGGAATGACTTCGTTTTCCTTCAACTGTATTGCAAAGTTCTTTGATTGCATCAGCATCCATCAGCTGCTAGATTCCATCTTCTCAAATTTTTTGCACATTTCTTTTTATTCACTTCTTCATTCCTGGATACTAGTGTCTACCCAGTTCTGGCTTTTAAGGTCTGCTTGATTGAATTTCTCCCTTTTCAGTTCTTCAATTCACCCTTTTACTGTATTTTGCTCAGGTGAAGCAATGTGGAGCAAGGAAGTTACAATAATGTGGCTAGATTATTTCACCCTATGGTTCTCCCATGCTGCTCTTGGCCTCAGACATGAAATACAAGCTCCTAATTCATCTAGAAATCTAGCAAGCATCTGGTTTAGCACATCCAAACACTGATGTATTGCAATTGTTCATCTAGTAAATGGTATCATTAAATGACAGCAGAAGTTTCTCATCAGTAAATACAACAGTAATCTAGACAGCAAGGTACATCCTCCTGTTGTTCTTAATCTAGGTTGCCATGAGTGGCTTTTCTTAGCTGAGTTTCTTGTTTCAGGAACCTGGAGGAAAACTATTGTAGAAATCCTGATGGTGAGAAGATGCCATGGTGTTACACTACCAACAGAACTGCCCGGTGGGAATATTGCACCATCCCCCGCTGTGACGGTTCAGAGGCAGAGGCCCCGGGTAAGAACAATAGGAGACATCTGGAAGTGAAGGGTCATCATGACATATTTGTAAAAATCTCGGGTGTTCAGTTGCATTAGCGCTGTCACTCCCAGTATGCTACGGATCAGCTGAACTCCTGAGCCTGGTACAGAGCCCAGGCTGAAATGTTCAGTGTGGTGGATAAATGAAGAGGATTTTAAGTCACTTACTGACCCAGCTAAAGAAGAATTGCAGCAACAGAGTTCTTTTCCTTCTGCCAAGTAATGATTCCTTCCACTTCTAAATTTTTAAACGCTCTATAGAAAAGTTAGTGTTACACGCCAGCTCCTGAAAATGGAATTCATAGCAAAACCCAAAATGATTTCAGAGCACTGAAACAAGACTCAAAAAAAACCTAAAGAAAATTTTTCTTACACAAGGCAGGCTTGTTCCACACATGCATCTGTGGCGATGCCAGACATTCCCTTGCCATGGAGAAGTTTTGATCCATATTTGCATTATTAGCTGAAATAAACCCCCATGCAGGACAGTAAAGTTGATGTACAAGTGCTTTTAATCTAGCACATCATTAAACTTTTACAAACATTTTGGAAAGCTTCCTTTTGATCAGTCTAAGTATTCTGTTACAGAGAGCATGCTGTGGTTGTTACTGAAATAACTACTAGCTTGTTATTTTATGTTAGATTTCTAGCGTTATGTTTAAATATCAATATATTAAGATGCAAGGGACTGGTTTCTGTTATTCACTACAGCTGTTGATGTGCCTGAGCAGGCTCAAATCACTGAGGAATGCTATCAAGGCAACGGTGTGACTTACCGTGGTACAGCTTCTTTCACTCTCACGGGAAAGAAATGTCAAGCCTGGAGCTCAATGTCACCGCACAGACACAATAAAACAGCAGAGCAGTTCCCAAATGCGTATGTGTATTTTCCATTTCCATGCTTCATCAGATGAGTATTTGTGAACTTGTTTTGTCTTGCAGCATCTTTCATTACAATGATTTAATGCTGGGAAGGGAGCATACTTGATAAAAATAATCCATTCCTTTTCTTCTTTTTAATACGGAAATATTTTCTGTTAACCTCATCTTGAAACAAGCCACAGTTGTCACTATTATGCTTTAGACTAATTAATTATGTATTTCTACCTTGTTTTTAAAGGAATTAAGAGTTTTCATAAATTTTCCCTTACACTGAAACAAAGTGTGTCAATACATGAGCTTATTCATGAGTTCAAATCTTTGCTTCCCATTCTGCAGTTCAATAGAGCTTTTAGGAAGTGATGGGTCATTTTCTTAATCCTAATATTAACTACTTACTTATTAAAAAACCCCTGTTTCTTCCTAAAAGCTGCTAGTTGTGGACTTGGCAGTCCTGGCATAACAGGTTGGACTTGGTGATCTTGATCTTCCCACCTTGTTGATTTTACAATTCTATGAATGTATTTGAAAAAGTGAAAGTAATTACATCTTTAATATACATATGTGTATTTATTTATCTGTATTTGTAAACAGTATTCTACTATAAGCATTAATCAGTGAATAAGTATTTGGCATATTTCAATATTCTGCATGTTTCTTGATTATGCTGAAAAAAGGATTTCTGTCTCAAAGTGTATGCAACACATGGTAGTGCTAACTCTAGCATACATGCTTTCTAAAATGTTCTTTCAGGGTCTCAGAGAAGTGGCATGAATAGGGATATAATATGCTTACATTTTTAGGGACCTGAGGCAGAACTATTGCAGAAACCCAGATTCCGATAGCCGTCCATGGTGCTACACCACTGACCCCAGAGTGAGATGGGAGTATTGTGATCTGAAGAAGTGTGATGCCCATATATCACTGACTTTACCAAAACCTCCTCAGACAACCCTGGAGCCAAATCCTGGTGAGACTGCTTTCAGCTTCCTCCAGAAATGCTCAGAACCAGCAAGCTGTTTTTTTATGGAAATGGCATCAAGAATTTAATGAAGATGAAACACAAGAAACTTTAGATAATTATGAATTTAATATAATACTGTATCCACTCTCTTCATTTTCTGAACTTTCTTGTAGAATTTTACAGCAGGTGATTTTACACTGATATCCCATCTTTCATCTACTACATCTGGCAACATTGGAAACACAAGGAAACAGATGGCTAGTAGTCTCCACACTACTGTGGGAGGGCTACTAGCAATGACAGCAAATGCAGAGGTGATGGCATTTTGCTGGCAACTATTCCAAAAAAAGTCTTTTCCTGTTCCACCAGAGAACAGCTGGCTCTTTTATTTCAGTTGAGATGCAACTTTGTTATACAGTAGAAGGTTAGAGATCTTCAGTTTTTCCTTTTTTGCTATAACATGGTCTTTGGGTTAGAAGGTTAATTCTGGCTAAACATGTATTACTGATTTTTATCTACTGTAAAATGTGGCTTTGGACAGATATGAGTGTCTGTAAGGAAAAGACTTTATGAGCACATGGTCTTTGTGGTCACTGCTTCTAGAGTCAGAGGTGTGAACTGAATCTAAGATTCTTTGATTTCTGACTTTCAAAACAAAATGCTTAAAATGCAAAGAAATGAAAATTTGATTGTTAGCCATCATTGTCACTATGTTGCTCTTCTTTCCTTGTATAAGTAGTAAGTCCTGGTAGTGTTTTTTCACATTTATTTTTGCTTCATTACCCTAAAGTATGGATGTGGTCCATTACTCACATCTTACAATCATTTCCTTTTCCTTCTTCTTCACAGATTGCATTCATGGTGATGGTAAGGATTATCGTGGCACAGTGGCAAAAACTGCAAGGGGAAGAACTTGTCAAGAGTGGAGTTCTCAAAAACCTCATAGCCATGACTATTTCACTCCCATGACTCATCCAAGAGCAGGCCTGGATAAAAATGTAAGCAGATGTTCATTTAATACTTGCTGTCCTTGAGCTTTGCCTGCCACCTCCATGGTCCCTCGGAAAGAATTTCATGAGAGCTCTTTGTAAATTATTTTACTTAGCTCAACCCAAGAACCTGATCATGTTAATTCTTGTTGACATGAGCAGTCTGTACTTCTGTGGGACAGACAGAAGCTCTGTTGCACATTTCTGCACCCTAGACAAGGGGCTTCAGATAGGCACTTGCTTCATCTTACTGCTGAAGGCTAACTGAAGTTGGTCAGTGGGCGACATCTCTGCTGTCTCTGCCAAAAGGAGTACTTGGGGTTAGAGGTTTCAGTAGTAACAGTGAGTGGGATGAAGAGGAATCCAACATTCAGTGCAAATTCCTTGAGATATATAGCTGATGGATGGAAGCCCCCATCCTCTACTAATTCACCCTCCAGCCCTCCAACTTCTGTTGCAGCCTATCGTACAAGGATATACATGCACCTGACCCATCCCGTGAGTCATGTGCCATCTCTAACCTTCATCTGCATAGTCCCAACGCAGGCGCTCATCACTGCTTCTCTAGACTTTTAACATCCCATATACAATACTTGCCCGGTTTATGGCAAGCTCTGCCATGTGAAATAAAGAGCTTGTTTGAGGCAGCCAGTTTGAACTGTTTTTCTCCAGGTAGATGATTTTAGAGCTTGCTTTAGTCAATCTTCTGATGGCATCACATACCCTATACTCAATTCCAGCTCAGACTGGGGAAGCTCCCTCCAAAAAACTGCCTGTCCTAACTTTTTGATTCTCACATTTGTCAGGACCTCTTGGGAAGGGACACAAATATTTTCTCCTTTTTTCCTAAGACATGGGTTATATTTCAGAATGAGGAAAGGAACTAGAAAAATATCTGGTAGCATGAAGTTGTGTGAGGTGTCTGTGCTGAGCAGAGACTGATCAATGCGGCCGCTAAGACATAGAGAGTGGTTCAGCTAACCAGCCACACCACATCAGGGAAAGCACTGCACCCCTGCCTTTGGGACTCATAGGCATCACCAAGTTATGCATGAGAAGTTTACACAATATCCATGCAACCAGAGTGGATGTGAAAAGGCCTCAGGGCTGACCCTACTGCTCCTACTGTCTGCAGTGGAAGCTGGAGTAGGCAGTTTAGTACTTTAGAAAACCCCATTCTAGATCAAAATCTGTTAATATGTGAGAGCTCAGATGTCCAGGCATGCACTAGTGAAGCTTAATAGGTGAAGACAGCTGAAAACGTTCCATTTTTGTTATCTTTTTCTAAACTCACAAAGCAAATAGAAAAATGAAACAATTTTTCACAAAAGGAAATCACTTATAAGAAAGGAATTAGAAAAAGTATTTCCAAAATTTAATTTTATTTTATTTTGAAGCATTTGGTAGGCTTTTTTTGTCCCCTGGTTAATAGCTGGTGTTTTTATTCTTTGTTACAGTATTGCAGGAATCCTGACGGAGATGTGAATGGGCCTTGGTGCTACACAACAGACCCAAGAAAAGCCTGGGAGTACTGTGACATTCCCAAGTGCCGTAATTATTCTTTTTAAGACTACTGTCTCCCTTTTCTGTAACTTTTTATGACAACTGGAGGACATTCAGTTGTTAATCTGAGAGACCGATTGAAGCAATAGCTTTAGATTGGAAATTAAGGCTGTGGGGAAGTGGTGTGCAAAATCTGTGTCTGAAGTTTTAAGAATAGTGCTGATTCCTTTGGGAGCCCCAAACCCCAGAGGTACCTGGAGCCCAGTGAAGCTCATGGAGGTTTTGCCATGTGTTTTAAATTGGGAATGTTCCTGTGGAGGTTGCCCATGCTCCTGCTTGGTCACCTGGCATAACAAACTTGTTCAGCGTGTGGCTGAACAAGGAATTCTCTTATCCCAGCAAAACTATGCTACCCTGCTCATGTAGCTCGAGTCCTGTCCTGGGTGTAAACCAGATTTCCCTTCCTCTGATACTGCACCATATCAGATATCTGAAAAGTGCATCTGGCCCAAAACACTTAACCAAATGCCTTTGTCTTTGTTACTAGCAATCAAGCCATTCAGTCCTCTGAATGAAGTGGTGCAACAAATGATGTTGCATTTTACAACATTTACAATGATTCCATGTCCATCAATAACAAAAGCTATGTAAGGAAGATAGCAGTTCCTATTCAAAAAAAGGATGACTTTCTTGGAGGTCTATTCTCTCAGCTGTGAGCAGCCAAAAATATGCTCTGACCAAAACCCCAAAATGAAGCTAACAAGAAAAAGAAAGACATCTATAACATGGACATGGAAGTGTTGGATCAAGTCCAGAGGAGGGCCATGAGGATGATCATGGGACTAGAGCACCTCCCGCATGAAGATAGGATGAGAAAGTTCAGCCTGGAGAAGAGAAGGCTGCATGGAGACCTCACAGCAGCCTTCCAGCATCTGAAGGGGGCCTGTAAGGATGCTGGAGAGGAGCTCTTCATTAGGGACTGTAGTGATAGGACAAGGGGTAATGGGTTCAAACTTAAACAGGGGATGTTAAGATTAGATATAAGGAAGAAGTTCTTCACTGCAAGGGTGGTGAGGCACTGGAATGGGTTGCCCAAGGAAGTTGTGAATGCTGGATCCCTGGCAGTGTTCAAGGCCAGGTTGGAGAGAGCCTTTGGTTGACATGGCTTAGTGTGAGGTGTCCCTTCCCATGGCAGGGGGGTTGGAACTAGATTAAGGTCCTTTCCAACCCTAACTATTTTATGATTCTATGATTCTATGCGCATACTGTAACTGTAAAAATACTACTGCATTGAAGGTATTGGTCAGGGACCTTAGGGTTAAAACATGGGATTTTCATACGGTTATTATATTCAATTTGAAGATCCCCATTTCTTTTAAAATTAATACCTTTTCTGTTCAAATGTTCAGCTAAATAAGACAGAAAATGTGGGTTTTGTCTTTAATTTCATTACTTAGTTCCTTTTGCTGACAACAAATTCTGAATTCTTTGTTGATAAGAGTCAGTTTCCCAAAGCTAAATAAGAGCTACCTGGTCTTAACAACTCAGAGACATCTTAAGTACTGAAAGATCCTGAGATAAGAGGGGACAGAATTTTGTTTCTCACAGACAGGGGTTGAATTTCATGTGCTGTACCACCACGACTGATTTAAAACCAGCTGCCAGTGCAGTTTTTGCATTGCTGGTACCTGTAAGAGTCCATTCAAAGAAGTTGGAAGAATTTAATTTTTCTTTCTATTTTCTTCTCCCTTCCTTTTCTATTTTTTTTCTTTTTTGCTGTCTGACTGTGGATTTGCTCATGTGTGATTTGCTGACCACTAAGAAGGTTATGTGAGAAAAAACTTGCCAGGGGTGCTTAAGTATTCCAGATGAAGGTTATCTAATAAAATATAGGTGGTTCATGGTATATAATTGCCTGCAGTGAATCAAAAGCTGAAGTGACAAATGTAACAGGTTCACCTTCTAGGTTTCTGAGTTCACAGTGAATGCGTAACAAAAATGCTGAAGTTCTTTACAGTGATTTGTTTGTTTGTTTGTTCTCTTATCCTTTAGCTCCCGCCCAGTATGAGTGTGGAAAATCCAAGTTCAGACCAAAGCTGTGTGCCCAAAGGATTGTTGCTGGGTGTATTTCGCATCCACACTCCTGGCCCTGGCAAATAAGTCTCCGGACAAGGTATGGCCATTCCTCATTACATTAGACTTTACATGCAAGAAAACTTTGCCTCTCATAGGATGTTATAGTATGTGTTTGCAGCATTCTAAACTTGGTATTAATTTAAAAATAGCTCAAAGCTATATTAGATGTGCTAATCATAAAGAAGGTCATTTAGACAACCACGAATGCTCTGGTTTTCTGATAAATACCTACAGAATCAGGACAACTGCTATTTTCAATAAAAGGCAGAATGATTTTAAAGCTGTCATTATATTCTATGTTTGAATCAGTATCCTATGAGTAGAAGCAACAGTTTGAAGTATGGCTAGTACAGATCCTGATCGGTCCTTACACTTAAGTGTTAAATCTTACTAGCAAAGTCATTAGAAAAACTAGGAATTGATGCCAGCTGCAGAGTTTTCAGACTATGACCACAGCTGGATAGAAGTCAGAATCTCTAACACGGTATACATCACTGCAATAAGGTTTTCCAGGAATAGAAATACTGGTTAAGAGCAAACATCTAAGTGTTTTCATATGGGCCCTTATGAAAAACATCCACACAACACTACCACCACTGTAATAAATATTGTTCAAGCAAATATGTTTCTTAATGAAAATGTTTAATAAACATTTAGATTGTTCCTTTAATTTGTAAAGGCATACATGTTAGAAGGATTACCTCATGAACTGCAGTAGAATTAGTGCCCCACCTTAAACAAATGCCTTTTTCATTACTTTTTGCTCTGTTCCAGATTTGGCCTGCATTTCTGTGGAGGTACTCTGATAGACCCTCAGTGGGTTCTTACTGCTGCTCACTGCTTAGAAAAGTAAGTACCTGTTATAGCCTGAACCAGCATTTTTTTATACCAAGTTGAAAATGAAAGGAGAAACAAAATCGAATCAATAACTAACCTGACCTGTCTCTCAACTCAGCTGACGGCAGTTGAGAATTGAGGCCAGTCTAGCCATCATTCGTTAAAGAAGTTTTGACTGAAGAAACAGAGACATAGTGATAACTTTTGCCAACTTTATTTCAGGTGCCAGAATAGGGATTAAGAAACTAAATTTGTGCCAAAGATGGTTTCATTTTCCTGGCTTTGCCACAGCAAGGTACCAAATAACCTGTAGGTGGTCTATGTCCTGGATGGGTTTTTGTCAGCTCACAATGTGCAATCATTTCCAATAGGTCCTCAAGGCCATCTGCATATGAAGTATACCTTGGATTACACAGAGAAAAAGCATTGGACGCATCAGTACAAAAACGAGTTGTTGAGAAATTATTCAAGGAGCCACACAGGGCAGATGTTGCTCTCCTAAAATTGAGCAGGTACCCTTTCATCTGAAGCATTCCTTCATTCTGAGGGGACAAGTTGGCTAAATAGTAGTTGCTGGTGTTATGGAAATGGGTGTTTCTGTAAGCACTGTGTTCAAACAGTGATTTAAGACCCTCTCTTTTTTCCCTTTCTACAGAAGTTCCAGTGGAAAATAAGGTGATTCAGCTGCAGGGCTTTAGAAAGGGAAAGGGCTGCCTTGGGAGGAGAGGAGGGCTAGGGACAGTGACCCCAGCTGGCAAAGCAGTGGGTGCCAGAAGCTGCGAGGTGAAGCAATGGTAGCAGTGTAGCACAAGTTAAGGCCTAGAGGAGCTTTCAGGCTGTATTTCTACATGCTTTTAGCTTGATAAGGTAATGAGGATTGAAAGCTGAAATATTAGCATGATATCACACCATACGGTTTCCATGCTGTGGTGGGAACATTTCTTCTTCCAGCAAGTCTGTCCAGTGCGCAGGCAAACAGAATGCACATTTGATGTGATACCCAGTATGTCCCTTCTTGCGTCTGTTTCCATTCATCTGAAACTCATGCCGAGGCAATGTGCAATTAGAAGGAATACATCTACACAGATGCAAGCAGATGTGAACATATGGTGCTTGTGCTTTGATTTCTGCGGCTGCAATGCAGGTCCTAAAGAGATGCAGGGTCACAACAATTAATGTGCCTTATTAATTGAGCCTAGCCTTAGCTGCGTACAAAGGCAAGTCAGACTAACTTGTGTTTTGCTATGTGCTAAGTGTCCAGTTTGAAAGTGATTAATAGAGTGGATGCAGACAGAGCAAGCTGATAAATATGTGTTAAATACCACTAATTTGTAACACTAAGTAGTTTTCTAATTAGGTGTTGTTGGCTACGAATTAGCCAAAGTCAAAGCATTCTCTGTCATTTAGGTTAGTAATTTTAGTTTCACGAGACTTCAACTGTTCTCCATTTCAAATCTTTCCCTTTTATGGGTCACATTCTGCGGAATTAGAGCTTAAAACAAAAGCAGTTTTGTTCATCAGGAAAAAATCTTATCTGGCAAATTCTCCATCCCTGGTGGTGTTCAAGGCCGGGTTGGACAGAGCCTTGGCTGACATGGTCTAGAGTGAGCTGTCCTTGCCTATGTCAGCGGGGGTGGAACTAGGTGATCTTAAGGTCCTTTCTGACCCACAACATTCTGTGATTCTATGATTCTATGGAGCTCAGGATTACAAGGAAAAAAGGCTGACTATATATAAAATCTTTTTGGAAACTCGAAGGTGGTATCAGGGAGAAATATGCTAATGATTGTTCCTGTATGAGTCTCTTTGTTTGTTTCTTTCAGCCCAGCAATTATTAATGATTATGTAATCCCAGTTTGTTTGCCTAAAGAAAATGCTGTGTTAGGAGGAAGAGAGGAGTGCTACGTGACAGGCTGGGGAGATACAAAAGGTGAGACAGTATTAATACATATGAAAGCCCTGTGTTTGGACTGATGCATACTTGTATCCAAACCTCCCCTCCCAAGCTTGCATGCATACATATTTCATCAAAATTCATCAGGTACTGCCATTCTTTTCACTATCTCAGTCTGGTGTAGCTTCTCCCAAATTTTTCAGAGCTATGTAAACTGAAACCCCCTAAACAATATTAAAGAAGGAGAATCAGACATAAGAATCTGCTAACTCCCATCTCTCAGTCCACTCTGCTTTTCCCCAAAGTGGTCTTTTACAAAATCAGAAGGAAATTTTTTCTAGACAGAGTCTATTTCTTAATCACATGATGGTAAGTTTCTGCCCAACTGATTACTTCAAACCTCCCTTCTTCCACATAGAAATAAACTCAGATACAGAGAAATAAAATAGCTTGATAATAACTCCCACAGATGTCAGTGGGTACTGGATCCACACGAATGTACTGTGGGAGCAGGAAGGTCAGTTGGTGCAGCACGGATTTGAACAGATAGTAGAGGGTGACAGGTACATAATACTGATAATGCTTACTGATTTTGCTATATTGTCATATTATGGGTAAAATCTATATGCACAATGCATAAACACGATGCCTATTTTATTGCTTATCCCTACCTTGACGTTTGCTTTGTGTAGATATTCATTTAAATTTGTCATGTATTGTGATTTGTTTTTGGTTTTTATTTGCAAAGGAACTGGTGGTGACGGCTACTTGAAGGAAACTGGCTTCCCTGTAATCGAGAACAAAATATGCAATCGCCCTGAATTTTTGAACGGTAGAGTCAAAAACCACGAGCTCTGTGCTGGCAATATTCATGGTGGCACAGATAGCTGCCAGGTAAGAAAGTCTGTGAGCACACCAGAGTTTGTTGTGAGCACATTCAAATCAAATAGTGCTTTGCTTTCTGGGCTTTAGAGGCTCAGAATTGGACTTCGGATATTGCTACGCCAGGTGGCACACAAGCTGAAAAATGCAAGTGGATTCTGCTCCTCCATTTTTCCCTTGTCTGCTGCTCAGAAGTAGGGCAGATCATTTTTCACATAAGCCTGAACTACAGAGCACATGGTAATACATGGCTGTGCGAGCCAGGTGTATTGAAGCCAACTTAGAATGACTAACAATCTGACTTTTTTTCCAAGAGCAATTTGCTTGCCTCAGTTAGACCAGTTCTAATGTCCAGCGTAGCTCAGTTAACAACCTGAGGTATCTCAGGAGTCAAGGAACAGGGCACTGAACCATGCCATGCCGGTAGATACCAGGGACCAAGGAGCTACTAACTTTCAAGTGTCAGTGCCACTGCCTGTGAAAATCACGCTGGATGAGGCAAAATACATGCTGGATTCCCTTTTGCAGAAAAGGAGGAATATGTTTGAAAATACCTCATCGCACAAGTATGGCATGAAGGCTTTCTTCAGAATTCTAGGATTTGAAACTGGGTTCTTCAGTTTCTTTGAATGACAGGGCTTAGAAAATCTTAACATACTGAATCAAGATGGAAACCTTCCTCCCTGAACAACTAGAGATGACTCTATAAAGGAGCGTGAAAATAGCAGACTGTCTTCCCCAGCCAACAGGTCAATGCCATTGCCCCAGCACAGCACAGCTACCCTATGCACAAGTGCTGTGACAGTCAAGCTGCATTCATGTTTAAAGATGCATGGCTTGAAGGCATGCATTCACTTGGCCTTGGATCATCTAGTAACAGCTAGGAAACTGTGAACACCTCAGAATCATAGAATCATAGAATAGTTAGGGATGGAAAGGACCTTAAGATCATCTAGTTCCAACCCCCCTGCCATGGGC